>ML857551.1:13315-40235 GCA_009831015.1 Picea engelmannii
AGGTTGTAGCCTGAGAAACTAGGGGGTTTGAGCCTCCTTCCAATTGCAGTTGGAAAACAAAGGAAGTTGGTGCTTCCAATGAATGTAATTCTTAAATACATATAAGAAAAATCATTTCGTGGTTTTCTCCTGCTTTGGGTTTCCACGTAAAAACACTGGTGTATTATGTATGTGTATGATTGCTCATTTGTTCATTGTTTATTTACTCTGCAACTATTGGATGATAATGTTGCATTGATATAACACTTGCATTTTGTGGTTAAAAATGATTATTGCTCTATTACTGATTCACCCCCCTCTCAGTAATCCAATAGTAACCACTCTACTACATCATCAACCAATTAATGATCTCAAACCTTAAACAATTTATAATTAGGTTTTCATTGAGTTCTTATATTTTATTATTTTTTGTCATATTCATATAAAATCAAAAGGTAATCAATCTTTTTGGCTTCCATTTTAGGTATAAGTAGTGGTGTCCATTCATGGCTCATCTCTGTAATTGATTATAAATGAATATTGCAGCCTTATAGAATATGCCACATTTAGTCCACACGAAAGTAAAAATAGATATCAATATAGATTTTAGTGCAAGGTTAAAGGGAATATAAACGATTTTATTGTGTTTCTATTTGTTTATTCATCTTATTTTCCTTGGATTTTGTAGGTCTAGCTCAAGTAGTGCCTTATCATGACCAATAATGTGGTGTTCTTCTCCATGATGACAATAATACAAATGTTTTTTTGACTCTTTTCCTAATTGGGATTTTAATTAGTCTTCAACTTCAATGCCTAGATAATAATGCTCATATTATTTTGATTTAGAGTATATAAGGATATCATACAAAAACCCAAGTATAATCGTGTTCACATTCTCATTGAAAACATTGTTCATCAAGTAGGAATTATAAAAAATTTAGGTGCATTAGCTATAATTTATCGTTTGTATCTACCGAACCCTTCTCAGGGGACTCTTATAAAATTCATTATTTTTTGTTTTCCATGAGATTTAATTGGCTTGATATAGATTTGGTTACCTGTTTCTTGAATATGTTATTTTATTCCAAAACTTTGAATGTTTTTGTAAGTAACATGCTTGATTAGTTCCTATGTACCATCTATGGAAGACTTAACCTGAGGACTTAACCTTGTAACATTTTTTATTTTGTTTTTTTAACTCCTGCTAACATTAACAAATAGGATAACTTCCCTACTTTTGAATGTCTTGATGTCTCAAGCAAAACATAGTTCTTGAAAATTCTTTGAAGTTTTATCCTTTATATTTTTGGGAATAAACATAAGTGACCAGGCTTCTTGAATGATGACACCATAACTCTATGTAGGTGCATTTTGGTGGATGAAGATCATGATCTTGTCATCAGGCATGACTCAAAATATAATTGTGAGTCATTTAAATTTCTTAGTCTCCTTGATAGTTTTAGTTACTAGAAGAATACATGCATGGGGTTCTTTATTTTGTAGACAAATGAAGGTTGTGTGTAGTTCTTAAACTTCTTGGCTTTGTTTGGATTGAATTATTTGGCATGCACTTTTGTGTAATGGTGAATCCTTTGAGATGTTGAATTGATTTATTTAAATTTTAAACTCTTTGATTTATTCATAAGCCATAGTTTGCAATGCAATCCTTTATAGTCACTTCCTTTTGAACTTAAACTTATTTGACTGGTCACTACTTTAAAATATTATAACAGATTATAGTTCATGGTAGGAGAGGGATTTATGTCCATTTTGTTATTATAGATTGTACTTTAAGAGATACAAGTTGTTTATCAGACCCGTAGAATTTGATACAAAATTCCTATTGTTATTGTATACAATTATTTGGATATAAATCAACATAAGTGATATGGGTCATAGTGATTTTTGGTAGAGGGGAATTTGCATTGCGATGGAAACATCCACTAAAAATATTAAACACCTAGATTGTACTTCAATAGATATAGGTTGTTTATTAGAGATATAACAATTTGTATAGATTGCCTATGGTGGTTTCTATGGATCCCCTTTAGTAGTTGCTAAAAATATAAAAATTGCTATAGTTTTACTGTAGATGTTTTTTAAAATTTTATAGTGGCTATAGATCATCCTTGAAGGTGAATATTCCCTCTAATCAAGAGATTCCATGCTATTATTGGGATGAGTCTATTTTATGAATTTAAAATATGGGTTTTGATATGTGAAATAAGTGAATATACTTAAAGTGATTTGGAATGCCATTAGTTCATAGGTGTTATCATCCTAGAAATAGTGCATGTGGAACATTTTTGAATGGTAGTTTATCATTGATTTGAAATCTTGAAAGTTGACTAGTGTGCATTAGTGAGCTCTAATGCCAAACTCTGTTATTACATTTAAGAGGAAGGGTTTTGAAAATCATATATAGTATGGGAATTTGATTAACATACTACTGCCATTAATGAAAATTTTAGAATAAAAATCCCTACTTTTGTTGCTGATATGAAGATACATTAAAATTGTCACACTTTGGAAAACATCAATATATTTGGTTGATCATTTCATACATTTTGGGTGATATTTGATATCTGTAAGTATTCACCCTCATGTGATTTTAAGGTGGAACACGACCTTTTCCTCCATGCCACATTCAAAAGAGAAGTGACAACCTAATTGATGGGATCCCAAATCATAAAATGTCTCTTTGGATTACTTTATAAGATTCACCATGTCTCCACATAACATTCTCTAAGGTTGTCACGCCACGCTATTTTTGTTTTTTTTATATAAAAATTATGTCTCTTAAGAGATGTTTTCAACATTAAATGAGATATTGCTACTATAGCTTAAACATCGGTATTGGTGCTATGTGCAGTTGTAAGACCCTAGGTTCAAATAATCTTGACCAAAAAAACCCTTAAGACACTGACCCTTTCGACATCACCTGCATGCAAGTAAATTCTCACCCAAGGTATCTATTGGGGCTGTAGGAATTGAGTTTCTGTAGTAGTGAGGGAATGGGAGGTGACCATCTTTTTCATTCTTACTTATTATCTATGTGCTTGTTATTCTGTATTTTCTCTTCTTAGATTACTTAGTGAATTCAGTTATGCATTATCATGATACTTCAAATTACCACAGAAACCACATGTGATAGAATTCATAACCATTTTGTAATGATCATACAAAGAATAATTCGAATCTAACATGCATCAATAAAGCATCCATGTTCAATCACATAAAATAAAAATACACACACGAGTAAGTGTGGTTCACCCAACTTTGGGCTACGTCCACAACAAATGGCTTATTTGTTATTATTTATGTAATTTTCTCAGGCTTGCGCACTGTGCTTACAAAGATACATAATGTTATCTTTTCCTTCTCCTAGCCTAGCCATTATGTAGTGCAAACCTCTCTGATCTCTCTCTCTGCAACATCTCCTCAACCCTCAGACATAGACTCAATAGTGAACTTTGGAACTCATTCTATCACTCCCTTTCTCGACCATAACAAAATAACTAAAAGTAATAGTGAGGAACTATCTCTAAGAAGAAACCATATTATCCCAACCCATTACATATTTACACATAAATTCTAGGGATTAAAACCCTACTTTGTTCATCCCAAAACCCTATTACAATTCAGGGTAACTCAAGTTCACTTGTTGTTCGAGATGCTTTTCCTACTTTTCTGCATGTTTCTTTTTCACTTTGACTATTATTATTCCTACTTTTGTGCATCCTTCTATCTTTAGCACATCGAGCTATCATCCTTCCTTTTCTAACACTTCCTTCTCTTGCTTTATTCCTCTGCTTTATTCTTCTCACTGCACACTATACTCCTGAATGCACCTCAATTGCACACTCATGAGTTTTCCTTCTTCTTTTGTGCACATATTCTATACTTAGGATTTTTCATGAATCTTATTTTCATAATTCTTATCCAATAGTCCCCCAACACTCACTTGTGGCTCGTCCCAAGCCACTTAGGCCTATTGTGCACTCCTTCATCCTTTGATGAATATTTTGGAGGCTTCCTTGGTTGCTGCAACTTCCTTTACTATAAATTCCTCTGTTTCCACAATCTCTTTGAGCCTCTGTGCGGTCAGTGTTGTAATATTTTCTTCGAATTCATGTGCTGATGTTTTAACCTTTCCCTATGCAGTGTCTAGTTCTCCTAACACCCTCAATGCTTCTTCTTGTAGTGGTACCAAGCGTCGCTGGAGGATATTTTGTTGGTCTTGCATCCTTTCAACTTCTACATATGATTTCCTTTGTGCCAAAATTGTCATCATACGTTTAGTCGGTGGAAGGGAGTGTACGCTCTTTGAATATTTCTGGGCCTTTTCCTGCACTTCCCTTAATTTTTCTTCCACAACCTTCATCTTTGTATATTCTACCAGATCTGCTCATATTTGCATGCTTTCCTCGCATAGTTTGGCACATTCTTACTCCACTTTATTGATGTTGGCTATGGCTGTCATCGTCGTTCTCTCTCTTCCTGCTCGTTCCTCTAGTGGCATTCCCAAAGTATTGCGCATGTGTAGGTCCTCTACTTTGGTGTGGAATCCTTTGATGGCTTCACCAATTTTCAAGACCTCCTCCTCCAGAGTATCTTCTACTACTATTGATACTTTCTGAATTTCCTTATACAACTTCTATATGGTCGCTTGTGTCTTTTGCGCCATTATCTCAACTTCATCCTTTTCTTTTATATCTTGCCTGGCCTTTTCCTCGGCCGCATTCTTGTCTTTCATTGTTTCTTCCATTCTATCTTAAAATTATTTCTTTTACTGGATCACATTGTCATATTGTTTCTACAAATAAGTCTGTTCATCCATGAATTTGATCATTTCCCGATTTGCTTCATATGAACAGATCCTAGTCTAATGAAAAATACCTATTTGAAAGATTTGTAATATGTGTATGGGCATCCTTGACACCAATATGTTCAAATGTCTCACTATATTCATATATTCTTGTAGTTCTACCATTGGGAACTCAATTTCATCCATCTCGATTTGTAATGTTCTACACCCAAAAACTAGCATGATCAAGATTGGATTAGCAACCTCTGCTTCCTCCACGAAAATTGTGGATGGTCCTACTCCTCACTTGCACTTTGGTGTTACTCGGTCTACTTCCAAGAGCTACTGTAACATTGCCAACTGATCCTACACCTTCCAATGTTGTTATTATTGCTTCCTCGTATCTTCCTCAATTAATTCCTCTGCAACGTCCCGTACTTGGTATCCGATTCGGTCCATGTCGTCATTGGTCAGTGTAAAGACTGGAGGTACCTTGTGCACTTTGGTCTTCTTGTGCACACCTCCTGCTGGATCCTTCCCCTTATATTTTTGTTTTACTCCTATTGTGGGGACTGTGTTTCTTCTGTTGATGGTCCATGCATGTTTCCTGTGCCATTTTTTTGGTCATTCCCTTGCCCCTCATCCAATCATCCTCACCTTTGTCCTATTCTTATTCCTCTTCTGGGTGGCATGTTTGTTTTGTTGGAGTTTTCCACCCATATTCCCAATCATTAGAGATTAGGGAGATATCCTCTATTGTCAACCTATAGTTGGGTGGAAACCATTGGTGCACATGGTCCTTTTTCGCTTGCACATACATATGGTGCATCCCTACTTTGAATCATGCAATATCCTTGTAGGTTTCTACTATCTCAGTTGATATGCCCGATGTATGTTCTATTATATACCTAATTGAGTGAAATTATATGAAAAATGTAACATTATTGTCTTGTTTCCTCCTTTTGTTTGGCATATTCCATAAGTTGGCATATCATGCAACCATATTACCTCTACCGGTTGTTCTCATGCACTGGTAATAACCCGATTCCTGCCATCCTAGCAATGCAATCGAAATAAAAATCCAAGCATAATGAAACTCTATACCCTTCTCCTGGGCCTCTATACAATCTGTCAAAAAATAATTCACCAAGAAGATGGCCCAATTCATTCGGACCCCTTCTGATCATTTTCCCATGGTTGCGATTACTGAAGTAGGCACTTCGTCCTTATGGCACTTGTGAAAAAATTTGCAGGCCAACCCTTGCGTTGAAAACTAGACACAATATTCATTGATGTTCACAAAATACAACCCCCTTTTTCCTTTAAAGGTGTGAAACTTCTCTTTCATGGATTTTGATTGGGATTTCTCCCCTGATTTGTTGAACAAGGTGGTTGGATTCTCTCCTTATTTTGGTAGCCCTGTGATCCATGCAATCAATGCGGTATCAATCGACACTGGTGGGTCAAGATACAATGTTTCCCCATGGATGCAGTTGAGTAATAACTTAAGACAAGCATTGATTTCCAGGCTACACCCAAAGTGTGGAACCTCCAGTAAGTTCAATATCCTCAACTTCTCAATTTTGATTTCTCACATCTGTGTTTCCATCAATATCTCTCCTATGCCTAATACGCTCTTAAGGCATAAGTACTTTTCCTTGGCCAGGTTGGGAAACTTATGCTCATCTATGATATCATGATCTACAAATTTGAGGGGGAAAACGTTGCCTAACATGTCTCCTTCCACACTTACACCAAGTGGGATTGGTGATGTTTCCAATGGGTATTTTTTGTCTGCTGGTACTTTAATGTGAGGTGCATTTTCATTTCATGACGATACATAGTCCCTATGGAAATTTTATTGTGAAGGAAAATCCAAAGGCGAAGCTCCAGGTATTTCCTCAACTTCTAGTGCAAGTGATGGTCGTTTTGATTTCTTTCGTGTCACTGCTGATGGCGCCCCAACTTTCGGCGGGGCCATTGTTTTGTGTGACATGTTCCTTTACTTTCTTTGTGGTTGTTTTGGTGTGGATGTAGTTTGGCTTTGAGTCAGATTTGGTTCGCTCTCACTTGCATGCAGCTCTTAGTAACAATAATTTATGCTTGGCAACCTTCAACTTATTTTGTGCCTCCTTGCCAACTTTTCATGTCTCTTCATGCTTTAACTAAATTGTCCAATACGCTAATGAGGTTGATGAATGGTTACATAAATGAAAATTTGTTACCAAATATGTCGTTGTATTTTTTCCTTGTACTTCCATTATGTTGTGATTTCCGGAGGCTCTTACGATTTAATATTATACGACGTCTTTATGACCTGTCATTTACACTTTGTCACCGTCATTTCCATGATTTAATGCCTTTTTATGGTCTTGTCAATATCATACTACGCAACTGTTGTTTCCTTTGAATATGTTTTCTTCAAAATCTTTTTCTTCTATTTATTATTTTCTTAATTGGTGTAGTTCCATCCCGATAGTGCGTCAATCATCCTTTCTTTGCTATTTCTTATTCCTTTGTGCTCTATAATATTTTTCTTTTTCTATATCTACTTTTTATTTATTTTCCGTCCTTTTTCTACTTTTTATATGCTTTTATGTGTTTTACCTTCATACTATTGTACAATTACTATGATGCATGTGGTCTGGCACAATTGATTTTACTGTGCAAAATGTCGATCATCTTTATAGAGCTTCAACCGACTCCCATTCAACATTCCTCCAAGAAACTCTCCATTTAGGGTTTCCAACTACATGAGTCTCTGTCACCTTCTTAATCACATAGGGTCCCAACCAATGCATTCTAAACTTTTCAGGATAAAATCGTGTATGTACGCATCTTGCAGAAGGACAACACATGTATGTATGCGGCTGTCAAGCAAAAACCTGTGTACATGTGTCAAAACACATCCAAACTAAGGAGAAGGCTAAGAAAATCAGAATCAGAGTGAACAGAGGTTGTCAATAAATCATATGAAAAGAAACTCAATATAAACGAGATAAATATAAGGAGAAAAACACTCCAAACCCCGAAAATGAAGATTATATCTCCAGTATGGTCGCCAATTCTGTTACGAGCAAAATCTCTCTATGGATAGCACAATAGACGGAAATGACTGCAGAAATCAAATCTAATCTCAAGTATGTTATATAAACAAATATTCTAGCAAGACACGATAAAAGGCCTACCTCGTCCAAGCGTTCGATGAATTCCACCATTAAGCACTCTACCCAAAGCGATACACCTGCAACTAGTCCTCAACAACCAATAAACGCAAGAATATGGTGATAATATATAATGTTAGCACATTCAATAGCATAATCCATCAACATTCATAACAAATACACCCATGTAATAACAATTCAAATATTTGTAAGATATTAATTGGATGAGAAAATTATATTTCTATTAGAATGTAACCAACATAAGTGAATGAATTACAAACTTTCATGTCAGCATGGTTCAAAACTGAGAAACTAAGTTCCTTCTAGCTGGGCCTCCACCACTTCAATCCTCCACCAAAGGAAAGCTCATATAAGAGAGACAATGAGGTTCTCAATCAATAAGGGAAGAGCTTGGGGGCTGGAAAATGTGTTCAGACTTGAAGGACAAAGGGATGCAGACTCAATGTGAAGTGAATAATTTCTCCAGAGTAACTTTGCTCTCAAAGTTGAATTCTTCTCTTCTTTTCCATAGCTCGGTTTTGACCCATTTATAGCCTTCAAGTGGAACTAAAGGGCCAAGTTAGTATGTTTCCATTATATGGAAGGCCAAGGATAATTGATCTTGTGACGTGACATGGAAAACCAACACTATTTTTTAATTTTGGGCACAAATCCTGATGTATGTGGGTTGTAGTGGTGCAAACTTCATATACACATCTTGTAATATAGGCATGGCACATATATGTGGAAAAATCATGTTTTTAGCTCTGGGATTTGCAAAAGGGACTTCAATTCTGCATAGGGAAATGGAAAAACGCCTTCTGTACAATATCACATAGGGTGAGGCAAATATTTCTATAACATGCATGAACTTGTTGTCATAGAGTAATGCCAAGTATCCCACTTGAAATTTTTTATGTTTAATGTGTCTATCATGCCATGCCTTCTTGTTGGCTTCCTGAACTTGCTGAGGGAAACCTGGGACAAACCAATCTTCCTCAAGTTGTACCAACTGTGACAATATATCCTCTATTGCTCCAGAGTTTGAAAGATCAGTGATCGCTGCAATGCGAAGGCTAGGTAGAATAAAATCCATTGGCATTACTGTTTCTTTCCCATAGAAAAACCTAAAAGGTGTTTTCCTTGACAACGTTTCGCTTGTCGTCCTTTAGTCCCATAAAACTATAGGAACTCTTAAGTCCCAATCATCTCTCCCTATGTTGCAGATCTTTGTCAAAGAATTCTCCAAAATTTTATTGAAAGTTTCCACTGTCTTATTGGCTTAAGGATGATATGGGGTATTCGTCTAATGATGAATTTGAAACTCCTCAGTCAATGCTGCAATTTTCTTATTCAGGAAATGTTTTCCTTGATCACATAGTAATATGCGTGAACATCCAAATCGTGTGACTAGATTCTCAAACAAAAATCATGCGGGAGTCTCCACAGTACAGTCTATAATTGGTGATGCTTCTGCCCATCGTGTCAAATACTTTGTCGAAGTGATTATATGCCTTTCCCCTGATCTTCTTTCTTGTATGTTAATTGGCCCCAAAAAGTGTATGACCCATTTATCAAATGCTTGCAACGTAACTTATGGATTTAAAGGCATTTCATCCCCCCTCGATGACTTTCCACTCTTTGACATACATAGCATGATTGACAATGTTCTTTATCATCTTTATACAGTGTGGGACACTAAATCCCTATGCACATAATATTTTGCGCAGTCTCTTTTCTTGCATAATGTCCTCCTACAATCCCTTCACATGCTTCTATTAGTATCATAGGCCTTTCATGTTCCAACAGACGTCGTCTCAATATTCCATCTGCACCCAACTTGTATAAATTTTCTACAATCAACCGATAATATTCTTTTTTAACTACTAATTTTTTCTTCTGTGTGACTATCATGTCTAATGGGGCCATTACTATAATTAGAAACTGCACGATGTCCGAGAAGTAATCATCCACCATTTTAACTGCAAATAGTTGAGCATCCGGTAAGTTTTCATCTAAATTACCCGCATCTTCGACTGCTAGTATGTGCGATAAATGATCTGGTCCTGCATTCAACTTCCCTGGTTTCACCACAACTTCAAAATCATATTTTTGGAATAATAATAGCCATATGCATATTCTTCCCCCCCAACACTGGCTTGTTCACTAAATATTTTAATGCAGAATGGTCTATGTACATCTTAAAGTGAGACCCCAATAAATAATGTCTGAAATTCTGCAGAGCATATGCCATTGCCAATCCTTCTCATTCTATGGTAGTGTAATGCTTCTATGCTATGGGAAACTTCTTACTTGAAAAATAAATTGGATGATCTATGTCTCCCTCCCTAGGTTGAGATAGTACAATGCCCAATGCTATCGACAATGCATCTACATGAACATGGGACTCCTTGTTCCAATATGGAAATATAAAAATTGGCGTGGTCACTAGTTTTTTCTTTAATGTGTCTAAACCCTTCTGACAATCCTTGTTCCATTGGAACTTCACTTCCTTATTCAACAAATTTTCCATCGGTGCTGTGATATGTGCATATCCTTTAATAAACTTCCTGTAATATCCTGTATGACCCATATTTTCCCTCAATTGTCTAACTGATGTAGGTGGTTCTAAACCAAGAATCAATGCAATCTTGGCTAGATCCACTAGTAATCCCTGTTTGCAGACTACATGGCCCAATAAAATTTTGAACGATAAGCAAAAAACACACTTCTTCAAATTCAACGAAATATGACACTGTCTACACCTATTGAACATTAGCCCTAGTACTTCTATGTGATCCTTTAGTAGGTTGAACATAATCCAATCATCTAAGTACACTTCATGGAACTTATGGATAATTTCCTTGAACACTTCAACCACAAATTTTGAAAAAATTGTAGGCGCATTCTTCAATCCAAAGGGAATTATTGTATACCAATAACTTTCCCACTCCGTCGTGAAAGTAGTCTTGTACTGATCCTCTTGTGAAATTTTTATCTAATGGTACCCAGAGAATCCATTTGTGAAAGAATACGTATCTTTCCCTCCTACCTTTCTCCAATACCCCTGTATACCTATGTGCAATATTTTCAACCTCAACACCAAACCTAAATTGCATTAGTCTTCTACACTGTGACTCGTCTTTCATTCCCACTTTGTGTGCAACCCAACATTTGGTGGGAGTTTCTTTTAGGACAACATCTAGTGCCAAAAACCTTTATTGTTCGAGAACTTGCAACTTAAATTCCTTTATAAAAAATATTATATAAGTCAATCCATCATACCTAGATGGAACACATAACTCTGTTCCAATCCAGAATAAGTATCAAGTCATGCGTGCACATCATCTTGTTGAAACTTCATGCATCCTCTACTGCCAATGCTCTATACCTTATTCTGAATCTGATGCACAAGAAATGATACTTCTCCAACTTAGCATACCATATGCAGTGGAGTTTACATATTCATCCATCCACACAATCATGTTATAAAAACTGTCAATGTTGTTTCCTCTTGCTGGCTCTATGTATCTCTTTCCTTCTGTTGGGTCTAATGGTGCAGTAACTTTCAAAACTACGACTTCAAATATCATTTCTCTCCACTTTAAATTAATGAAAGGCTTATTATCAAATTCCCATTCAAGTCCCATCAGTGATGGATATAGTTTACTATCATCCACAATATCAATAACTTCAAAGTCTGCTACACTACACACCCCATCTATGTTCATAGGTACTCTTGTTAATCGACCAATTGGTACTATCTTGTGCTGATTTGAGAGACTTAATTGAACAATAGACCAGACCAACTTGGGTTTTCCCATAATCTCCCAAGTCTGCTTTGGAAATAGATTCACATCAAACCCTAAGTCCAAGATGACATTATCCACATCATATTCCCCAATTTGTGCACTAAATCTGAATTCTCTGTTGGTTCTCTTTCTGCGTAGTACTTGATTCACCAACCTCCAATGAGATTTTCCCTTCCTTATGTGAAATGATTAATAATTTCTATAGTGCATTCAATGCAGTTTCATATTAATTTATCGTTATGAAAATTCTCAAAAATTCTCTTAGAGTTCTTACCTTCCCAATTGGCCTCTCTATCCCAACGCAACCATTGACCTGTGGCATAGATGATGTTGATGCTACCCAATATTGTCCAAGTACCTCTTTTATTTCCCTCTAATATGTTTCCTTTTCTTGTTAGGATCGAACGTTGGCATAGGCCTTGCTGAATTCCTTACCCATTGCTCAACCTACTTTCCTCCATTTTTCACATCAACCCCTGTTCTATCTCCTCCACATGTAACAATTGCTATTCTAGGTCTTTCATTGCATTTTTTGAATGATATTTTCTATACATTTTGATTTGGATTCTGGTTCTGATTTCCTCTTGCCTTCTATTTCGCAACTAGTTGAGAATAGCCTTCTATTGCATGGTCTAGTGCTCGACAATATGTGCACATTGTACATGGATTCATGCAGTCGCGGGCTAAGTGTACTGATTGGTTATAATTGTAACATATTATCGGTCCTCTTCCTCCTCTACTAAAATTTCCTCTTCCTTTACCTCTTCCAAAATTTCCTTTGTTCCTTGGATTAAATCCCCTCTGGTTAGTATACTATGGAACACCTCCTTCTATCGCAACATTCTCCTTATGAATCTTGTACATATTTGTAGTGTGCTCCCTCATCAAATTGAATGCATGAAAATCATTTTCTTTATGTCCAACTGACTTGCATAAATTGAAAAATAAGTTACTTGGTGTACTCTGATACTTCTGTAGTAGTGGGAACTTAGTTGGATGATGTCCCCATTTCTTACATATCTTGCAATACCCCCCTCCTAGTAAAGGATTCAATGCTCCAATTTCCAGATACTACGCAAATGTTGTGCATTCGTCCTTGTGATGACCTTCAGTCCTACACTTGGTACACCAGAGTTGTTCATGTTTCTCCTTCCCTTTTGTAAGTCATGCTACTTGAATCATCGAATAAACCAACTATGTCTGAACTTTCACCATCCTTCCATTGTCTCCTACAGGGGATGATTCCAATTTCATTGCAATTTCTAGAGCCTTGGGATGCGACAAAACCTTCCGTTCAATCAACGACCTGCGAATGTGTGGTAGAAGTCCTGCAATAAACTATTCTTGAAGCTATTGATCAGGGATATGTAACATCACTCTACCCATCATATCCTTAATAAATTGGTCATAATCCCATATTGGTTCTATTTGTACTTGTTTATTTTCCTTCATCTCTATAATATACTGTGACTCAGAATTTGGCTTCTTGAACTCTTTTAACAATGCTTGTCTTATCTCGGCCAAAGTCTAGGCCTATACAGTAGGTACTCTATAGCTTCATGTACCAAACTAATGCACAACCTATAAATGTTGTTGGTAATTGTGCAATATTCACGGCCTCATCCTAGACATCATTTGTGGCCTAGATTGTCTCGCAGACAAACAAATGTTGTTCTGGGTCCTCTGACCCAACTCCATGGAACTCAAGTAGTATGAGGGTATTGTCTACCCCTGCCATGCTGCTTTGTGTAGTCCCTCTTCTTGGTGATGCTGGTTGACTTTGACTCTCTGCACTGCTTCCACTGCTCTGATTGCTACTACTCGTTCCTCCCTTTATAACTATAAGTGATTTTGATAAGTCTTCAACTATTATTTCTAATTGTGGTGACACACATGGGGTTATGGATTTGACACAATATTTAGTCTGAGTAGGAATTAATGACTCTTCTATTATAGGAATGAACTGAGATTTCTCTTCCTCTCCTCTTATGTGTGGTACCTCCACTATTTGGAATATTATGCACAATCCTCTACCCTTTGGATCACTATGTGGATATCCTTTCTCATCCCTAGTCTTTCACCTCTTGTACCTCCTTCCTCTGCGCAATTCTCTAAAATTGTCTTCTTCCTATGGTATACCTTCTTTGGTTATCTGCATCCTCAATCCATCCCTTCTTTCTTCATCACTTCCTTCATTCTCTCATGTCCTTAGACTATCCTCTTGTCATCCCTGTGTTTCCCTATGTGTGCGAAGCCCCTTAGAAGTCAGAATCCATTGTCATCATGCGCTTGTCACACAACAACATATTTATCCATGCACCCAATGATTTCATGAACCTTCCATGTGGACCTTTGAAGAATTCCCTTTCTGCAACACTGTACTTTTGGGTTTTTATATTATTTGTAGTGGAAGTCTAGTGGAGGTGGATTGACTGATGGTTGAAGTCAAGGTGGATCAACAACAGATAGAGGGTTGAGGTATATCGACAACAAGACGAAGGTCGAGGTAGTAGACCGAGTAAAGTCAATGTCAAAGGTCAAGATGGTTCGACATGGTAAAGGCATCGATAGTAAGTTGAAGAGGTAAAACAGAAAGAGGTCGACAGGCAACATGTGGAGATCGACTGAAGACCAAATGAAAACCGACTAGTAATTCAACTTGGAGTCGACTATAATAGAATTCCAAGATTCATGGGATTTGTAGCCAATGATCTGCATGGATCGATAGTCATTTTTGGTTGCTAAGTATTTAGGGTTTTTCTTGTTGTAAATCATATAAAGAGGCATGTTGTAAGGCCGAAAAGGGTAATGATAATCAAGTCTTTAGATAAATCTTTAGATGTAGGTTGTTGGTCATGCAGATGTAAGCTGAATTGGATATAGGGTTGTTCTTGCGCATACAAGAGGGCATGATGTCGATTGTGTCTTAGGTGTGGACCAAGGTTAGACATGTAACCTTTTATTCAGATTGAATAAGAGAACAAGAGAGCATAACTCTCAAGGCATGCTAGTTTTCCCAGTTTGGGTTTCCAGGGTAAAATATTTGTGTATTGTGTGATTGCTTTTTCATTTACATTCTTGGTTAAATTCTACTTCTCTTATGGTAGGCTTAGTGTGGAAGTGTATCTCATTTCCTGACAAGTGAAATCAGAGAGAGGTTATGATTTGACGCGTGTATTAGATATTGATTTATCAATCTTGAATCTGAGAGCTAAACCCTAGGTACAGTAAGAATTGTAAGTCATAAATTGTGTCAAAGATCATGGTAAAGAAAGCCGAGAAATTCAAGAATAGAGATAGAAATTTTCAATAGCCATAATTTTGAGCTTTTGAAGCTTAAAATGGAATATATTCTTGTAGATCGAGAACAATGGACAATGGTTTGTCTAGGTACCTAGACAACATGCATGTCTATGGAAGAATGGGAGAAACTAGAAAGAAGAACAAGAAGTACGATTCAAATTTTCTTTGTAGATTCGATAGTACTAAATGTTTCAGGTGAAGATTTGGCCAAGAAACTGTGGGACAAGCTGGGAAACTTATACTAGTCGAAATATTTGGTAAATAAGTTGTTTCTCGGAAATACATTTTATATTCTAAGAGTGAGTGATGATAGTTCAGTGACTAAGCATTAAAATGCATTTAATACCATTTTAAGCCAGTTATCGTCTGTGGATATTAAAATCACTAAGGAGGAGACATGTATTATCCTATTATGTTCTTTGCTAGGCTCTTTGGATAGCTTAGTCGTGGCTATAGGAAAAAATACAACCACACTAGTGCTAGAAGACGTGGTTTCTTCTCTGTTGTCAGAAGAAATGAGAAGAAATAACATGGAAGGATCGACCAAATATGATTTAGTGGTGAGAGGTCAATCGATTGAAAGAGATAAAGGGGAATTCTCCTGTAGAAAGTCTAAGTCAAAGGGTATATCTAAATCCCTGGTTCAGTCAACAAGAAGATGTTGGAAATGCAGCAAAGATGGGAATTACAAAAAGGAATATAAGTCAAGGGTGATGGAAGTCAGTATAGGATCTGATGACAAGCAATTGACTAAGAGAAAGATGACCCCGAATAAGGGAGGTGATGTGTACTTGGCGTCAACAAATGAATAATTGGATCAAGGTGTTTGGTTGATCAACTTAGGAGCATCCTATCATATGACACCACATAGAGAATGGTTCTACGAGTATGAATGATATGATGGAGATGATGTTTTCTTGGGGGATGACTTGACAAAAAAATTTGTCAGATAAAGAAGAGTTTGAATGATACTGCAAGATGGGAGGAAAAGAACCCTTCTAGGTGTGCTACACATTCTAGGTTTGGAAAGAAACTTGATATTTGTTAGTTAAATGAGTGATGCTAGAGTGCACACTGTGTTTCAGAAGGATTCATGCAATATGGTCAAAGGTGCGATGTTCTTAATGAAATGATTTTGGATTGGAACCCTATAAAAGATGTTAGGGAATGTTGACTCAATTGGATGCAACAATATAATTTCTCCTGAAGTCGAATTGACTTCGAATCAACTCGAACCAACTTGGGTTTAGTTGGTACAAACCAACTTGACAAGACATTATAAAATCTACCTGATCATGCTATGGGATGAGAGGATGGGACACATTGGAGAAAAAAGACTTTGAGCTATGCACAAAAAGGGTATGGTCAAAGGTTTTCCTGAATGTGGTTTATAAGTTGACTTTTGTGAACATTGCATATATGTAAAACAAAGTCGAGTGAGGTTTCCATTTGAAGTGACAAGGGAAAATGGGATTCTAGAATTGGTGCATAGTGATGTGTTTGGCCCGATTACAGTGCCTTTACTTGGTGGATCCCTGTATTATGTCTCCTTCATAGATTATTTTTCTAGGAAGACATGGATATATTTACAGAGGAAGAAATCATAGATTTTCGAGAAATTTAAGGAGTTTAAATCTCTTGTAGAAAACCAGACAGATAAGAATATTAAGGTGCTGATAACTGAAAACGATGATGAATTTTGTGGAAGAGAATTTGATCAGTTATGTAAGGAGTGTGTCATAGAATGCTAAAATACCAAACCATATACTAATACAGGTGGATATCGGTGGCCAACCACCTTTTCCAACTCGCTTAAAAAAAATTTCTGGCAATTTTGGTAATTTATTTTAGTAGTTTTTAACTTCCGGGGCCATTTTGAGGGCCTAAATGAAGGTTTTTTGGGATCGAGATTTTCAATAATCGCCAAAGGCTCTGATTGAAACCCATAAATGAATATCCTTGATGATACCTTTCCAACAATCTATCGTGCGCCCCAAACAAAGATCATGTGCCAAAGTTACGCCCCCGAGAAGTTGATACACCAAACTACCCAAAACAAGGTCCACAAAACTGTTGGCTTTTCATCTTCCGGGGTTAGGGTTTTGGATTTTATTTATGATAAAAATGAATTTGTAGCCTCATTTTAAAATCATATTCTTGTGAATGCGAGTATCAGACACATCTCTTCTCAGAGGTAACCTGCCACCATTCTAGTGAGTCTTTCACTCTGTATTTTTACAGTCTTTTTACATTTTCGCTCATTATAGAAAATTGTGTATTACTATATCTCTGTGTTTATGGTTGCATCTTTGATACATTTCTGTTATATTATTGGATATCTGATATATCTCTGTACAATTATTTATTATATCTCCGCTCTCATTTCGTGTCAAAAATAATCCAGATCAGTGGTATTGGAGCAGGTTGCTCTTGATCATTTTTTTTAGTGCATGTCCTCGATGAGCTCGATTATAGAAAGTTGGGTCTTGAGCTTGTGTCTCTTGAAGACATTCAATCTCACTCCCAAGAAACCCTCCATGATGGAAGAAAAGAAAAATGGTGGAGCAGACGATTCTATCAATCTGTTGCTTGAGCAAGCTCTCATGCGAGAGAGGGACGAAATGATGGAGAATTTTTCCCACATCCTTCAACGCCTTCCGATAGAAACAATCACATATTCATCAAATAGCCACTTTGGAAGCACATATCCTTTAAAGGTACAGGTTAATTTTGATATTCCTGTATTTGAAGGCCAGATAAATGTGGATGCCCTAGACAAATGGTTAAATCTGTTAGAAGGTTATTTCTCTGTTCATAAATTTTTTGACAGGGAAAAGATCACCTTTGCACTCCTTAAATATCTCCCCCATGTCAAACATTGGTGGGAAACTTACTGGGAGAAAATTTCCACATAGGAGTCTAGAATATATGGAACCGAGACCACTTGGGACTTTTTTGTGGATGCGGTAAAGGAACAATATTACCCTGTTGGAAAATATGAGGACCAATATATGAGATGGACCACAACAAGAGAGGGGCCAAGTAGTTCTGGAGTTCACCAATACCTTCCATACCTTGTGCATATAATATGGGTATTAAATACTTCGAATGAAATTTGGTTTTGAAATACCGTGGGGCTCTACACGGATACATCCAAACTGAAATGGATTTTCTGGACATCTCATCACTCAGTGATGCTTATCGATATGCTGGTAAAATCAAGCACAAATTTAAGCACCAAAACAAATGGGATTTTGGGTCCGCAAATCTACAACAACTAAAGTATGATAAAGATGTCCCTAATAAACAGTCTCCCGAAAACCAGTCCAAGCCACAAGAAAAGACGGGTCATGGAAAGAAAAATAAGGACACCGAAAAATGGTGTGATTTCCACAAAATCCCCTGGCACAACATCGAGGAATGTCTCTCAAAATATTCATTGGTGGCCAAGATCAAATACAAGGAGCCGAACCTTGATTCAGAATCTGATTATGAAAATACCGGTAAAATACAGATCATCGATGCAAACCCCACTGCTATTGTCGTGACTGCAACAATTCAACAAGAAGAACCAATAGATCCTGAAGAGGGGGAGTGCCTTTTTCGTTCACAGATGTGGGTGAAGGAGACCTCGATACATTTTATTTTTGATAGCAGAAGCCAAAAGAACCTCATCTCAGTAGAGGTCGTCAAACAGTTGGGATTGTCGGCAACACCACACCCACAACCATACAACATCGGGTGGCTTCGCCATGGACGATATCTCTGTGTCAGCCAACAATTCCAATTGTCATACGACATCCAACCCTTCAAGGATGAGGTATTATGTGATGTTTCCCCATTGGATGTCTATGATGTTCTCTTGGGACAACCATATATGTGGAAGCGCCATGTTGTTTATGAATCTTGACCCCACAGTGTCATTGTTTCTATGGGGGGTCATCTCTACATGATACCAGAGGTAGTTCCAACTACTTTTCCACCTAAAAAATGCCGCAAGGTAGTATCTCATACTACAAAATTCAACTTCTTCACAATCTATTCAAAAGGTGAACAAAAGGATACTGCAACCACTACAACCTCGACCCAATCACCTTCCATCCAATAAAAGTAGGTCGACAAGATTGCAACAAAATGTAAATATTCCTTCTGTACACAGGAATATCATGTATCCATACTAGTTAAAAAGGTCCAACCCTTCCAACCACATGTTTGTGACAACCTTCGACAAGCTACGCAACACAACTTCTCCAACAAGGCAAGCAACTCATCAAGATGCAGATTCAACAAACACTTTTCCCTCTCCCCTGGGCACTCAATGAAATGGATAACATTGCTTCATAAGGAGGGAGGATTGATCCAGGTGGATATCGGTGGCCACCCACCTTTTCCAACTGGCTCAAAACAATTTACTGGCAATTTTGGTAATTTACTATTTTTAGCAATTTTTAACTTCCAGGGCCATTTTGAGGGCCTAAATGAATGTTTTTGGGATCGATATTCTCAATCATATCCAAAGGATCTGATTGATCCCCATAAATGAATCTAATTGATAATACCTTTCCAACGAGCTATCCTGCGCCTCAAACAAAGATTGTATGCCAAAGTTATGCCCCCGGGAAGTTGATACACCAAACTACCTAAAACGAGGTCCACAAAACTGTTGGATTTTCATCTTCCGGGGTTAGGAATTTGGATTTTATTTATGATAAAAGGCCTTTGGAGCCTCATTGTGAAATCATCTTCTTGCGAATTTAAGTAGCAGACACATCTCTTCTCAGAGATAAGCTGCCACCATTCTAGCGAGTCTTTCACTTTGTATTTTTACAATCTTTGTAAATTTTCGTTCATTAATAGAAAATTGTGTATTACTGTATCTTTGTGTTTATGGTTTCATCTCTGATACATTTCTATTATATTATTGGATATCCAATATATCTCTATACATTTCTTTATTATATCTCTGCTCTCATTTCATGCCGAAAATAATCTAGATCAGTGGTATCATAGCAGGTTGCTCTTGATCGTTTTTCAGTGCATGTCCCCGACGAGGTCCGAGTATACCAAGTTGGGTATTGAGCTTGTCTCTGTTGAAGAAAGTCACTCTTTCACTCCCAAGAAACCCTCCATGGAAGAAGAAAATAAAAACAATGGAGCAGATGATTATATCAATATGTTTCTTGAGCAAGCTCTCACACAACAGAGGGACGAAATGATGGAGAATTTTTCCCACATCCTTCAATGTTTGTCGATAACAAAAATCGCATATTCATCAAATAGACACTTTGGAATCACCTCTCCTTTAAAGGTATAGGTTAATTTTTATATTCCTATATTTGAAGGTCAGATAGATGTGGATTCCCTATACAAATGGTTAAATATATTACAAGGTTATTTCTTTGTTCATAATTTTTCTGACAGGGAAAATATCACCTTCGCACTCCTTAAATCTCTCCCCCATGTCAAACATTGGTGGGAAACTTACTGGGAGAAAATTTCCACAGAGGAGTCTGGAATATATGGAGCTGAGCCCACTTTGGATTTTTTTGTGGATGTGGTAAAGGAACAGTATTACTCTGTTGGAAACTATGAGGACCAATACATGAGATGGACCACACTGCAGCAAGAGAGGGGCCAAGAAGTTCCAGATTTCACCAATACCTTCCATACCTTGTGCACCAATATGGGTATCAAAGACTTCGAATGAATTTTGGTTCTGAAATACTGTGGGGCTCTACACAGATACATCCAAACTGAAATGGATTTTCTAGACATCTCATCACTCGGTGCTTCTTATCGATATGCTGTTAAAATCGAGAAGAAATTTAAGAACTACAACAAATGGGATTTTGGGTCTGGAAATTTGCAACAACCAAAGTATGATAAAGACGTCCCTAATAAATAGTCTCCCCAAAACCAGTCCAAGCCACAAGAAAAGAAGGGTCACGAAAAGACAAAGAAGGACACCGTAAAATGGTGCTATTTCCACAAAATCCCCTGTCAAAACACTGAGTAATGTCGCTCAAAATAGTCATTGGTGGCCAAGATCAAAGACAAGGAGCCAAACCGTGATTCAAAATTTGATTGTGAAAATACGGGTAAAAGATAGATCATCAACGCAGACCCCACTGTTATTGTCGCGACTGCAACAATTCAACCAGAAGAACCAACAAATCCTGAAGAGGGGGAGCACCTTTTTCATTCACAGATGTGGGTGAAGGGGACCTTGCTACATTTTATTGTTAATAGTGGAAGCCAAAAGAACCTCATCTCAGCAGAGGTCGTCAAATAGTTGGGATTGTTGACAACACCACACCCACAACCATACAACATCGGGTGGCTTCGCCAGGGATGATATATCTGTGTCATCCAACAGTGTCGATTGTCATACGACATCCAACCCTTCAAGGATGAGGTATTATGTGATGTTTCCCCACTGGATGTCTGTGATTTTCTCTTGGTCCAACCATATATGTGGAAGTGCCATGCTATTTTTGAGTATCGACCCCGCAATGTCATTGTTTCTCTGGGGGGTCATCTCTACAAAATACCATAGGTAGTTCCGACTACCGTTCCACCTAAACAATGCCACAAGGTAGTATCTCATACTACAAAATTCAACTTCTTCAAAATCTATTCAAAAGGTGAACAGAGAGATATTGCAACCACTACAGCCTCGGCCCAAGCACCTTCTATCCAACAAAAGAAGGTCAACAAGATTGCAACAAAATGTAAAGATTCCTTCTGCACACAGGAATCTCATGTAGCCATAATGGTTAAAACGGTTCAACCCTTCCAGCCACATGTTCATGACAACCTTCAACAAGCTAAGCAACACAACTTCTCCAACAAGGCAAGCAACTCATCAAAATGCATATTCAACAAACGATTTTCCCTCTCCCCCAGGCACTCAACGCAATGGATACCATTGCTTCATAAGGATGGAGGATTGATCTAGGTGGATATCAATGTCCACCCACCTTTTCCAACAGGCTCAAAACAATTTTCTGGCAAGTTTGGTAATTTACTATTTTTAGCAATTTTTAACTTCTAGGGCCATTTTGAGGGCCTAAATGAAGGTTTTTGGGATATAGCTTCTCAATGAGAGCCAAAGGCTCTGATTGATCCCCCTAAATGAATCTCCTCGACGAGACCTTTCCAACAAGCTATTGTGCACCCCAAACATAGATCGTATGCCAAAGTTATTCCCCTGGGAAGTTGATACACCAAACTACCCGAAATGGGGTCCACAAAACTGTTGGCTTTTCATCTTTCAGGGTTAGAGTTTTGAATTTTCTTTATGATAAAAATGCCTTTGGAGCCTCATTGTAAAATCATCTTCTTGTGAATGCGATTATCGGACACATCTCTTCTCAGAGATAAGCTGCCACCATTCTAGCGAGTTTTTCACTCTGTATTTTTACAATCTTTGTACATTTTCATTGATTAATAGAAAATTGTGTATTAATGTATCTCTATTTTTATGGTTGCATCTATGATACATTTCTATTACATTATTGGATATCCGAGATATCTCTATACACTACTTTATTATATATCCACTCTCATTTTGTGCCAAAAATAATCTAGATCATATACCTCACAAAAAAATGGAGTTTCTGAGAGAATGAACAAAACATTGATGGATAAGGCAAGGAACATGCTTAGTGGTGTTGGTATTGCACAAGGATTATAGGTGGAAGTAGTAAAAAATGCAATATATCTAGTGAATATGTCTCCTTCATCAATGATAGTCGACAGGACTCCACATGAGGTATGGTCGGGTAAGAATCCTTCGGTTTCACAAATCAAAGTATTTGGTTGTGGTGCATTTATGCATGTTCCCAAGGAAAAGAGGAGCAAGATGGACAAGAAGGTAGTCAAATGCGTTTTCATTGGACATAAAGAAGGAATGAAAGGATATAATCTCTAGGATCCTACATCAAGGAGAAAAATGTATAGTCAAGATGTAGTCTTCAGAGAAGTCAGAGGTAAGGCCGAGCCTAAAGAAATTGTTCATATCAAGAATAATCCTGAGATGATGCAATTTGAAATAAGGAAGGAAGAAGATGATTTATATGAGTTGAATGAATCTGAGGAAGAGGTGGAACAACAGACTCCGGTGATAAGGAGGTCAAAAAGAGTAAGAAAACCAGTCGAAAGGTATAGTCCACCCGACTTCCATTCTACATTTGTGTTAACTTCCATTAACGGTGAGCTTAAGTTGATCGATGAGGTAGTCTAGTTGAAAGAGGGTAAACTATGGAAGTATTCCATGTTCGAAGAGATGGAGTCCTTAAACAAGAATGAGACATGAGATTTAGTCAAGTTACCTAGTGGAAGAAATCCCATCGGTAGAAAATGGGTATTCAAGAAGAAGATGAATGTTGCAGGTCAATTCGAGAATTTCAAAGCTCGACTGGTAGCGAAAGGTTATTCCAAAGTTGAGGGAGTTGAATTTAGTGAGATTTTTTCCCCTTTTACAAAATTAACTTCCATTAGAGTACTGATGTCTCTGGTTGTAAAATTTGACCTGGAAATATAATAGATGGATGTGAAGACAATGTTCCTACATGTGGACCTAGAATAAGAAATATACATGAAACAAAATGAATGATTTGTAGTAAAGGGAAAGCAAGGGTTGGTGTGCAAACTAAAAATATCCCTTTATGGTTTAAAACAATCACCAAGGATGTGGTATCGGAAGTTTGACACATACATCCTTGGTTTGGGATTTTTGAGAAGCAAATATGATCAATGCATATATTCCAAGGAAGGAGGTGGGAATTTCATAAATGTAGCTTTGTATGTTGATGACATGTTGTTGATTGGAAACAAAATGGACACAATAAAGGAGGTGAAGAATAAACTATCCTCCAAGTTCAACATGAAGGATCTTGGTGCAACTAACTGTTAGAATAATAGGTGTTCTCGTTTCACCGTAGAAAATATAGCAATATTTTCACCCAACCATTGGCACAAAGGCCACCCCCGATAACCTTAACCTTGATAGTCAGAATAATTAGCAAATTCTAGAAACAATAGCCAACCAAGATAGTGTACCTCTCTCCAAAGCGAGCATACCAAGTAGAAATTCCAAACCATAACTAGATAGAAAGTCCAACCATAACCAAAGACCAAGTCACCATTGTAGCAACTAAAAATATCCTCCATTCATGTGCACCACCTGTCCTTATGAAGTTGTGAGAGTAAGTGCATCAAATGAGCTCTAGTTCCCTCTTATTTATAGTCCTCCAATAACCTAACTGGGATGACTTCTACTTCTGGAGGATAATAATTTAATATAAATTATTATCTTGAGCCAACTTGTCTTCTAATATTGTTTCCTAATATTCTAGGGTTTCTCTTGCTTCTCGAAATATTCTAGACTCGTCAAAGGTTACACGTAGAGGTTAATACCTCCCACAACTACCATAATATCAACACTCCCTCCTATCTAGGGAGGTATTAATTGAAATGTTCTTGAGCACAAATAGACCATTCACCCGGTAGCATCAACATAAACACATAGGATATCTCATGATCAAATCACAAGCACCAACATCACTATCCAAATAGATAATTTCTATGGAAATCAGAACAGTGCCATCCAATAGAACACAACTGTGACTATTCATAGTACTATACAACTACTATCCAGTGGTACACAACCATTGCTAGTAGCACATGGCTACTAACCAATGACACATAGTCACTACCAGTGGATCAAATCTACCACAGTAGTATACAACTACTGTCTAGAGACATACAATCTCCATGTAGATTTTAACCTTGTACAATATTTACTGCAAACAAATTTTCAGTAAAAGAACATAAAAGATACAATGGAAAATACAAAAATTACACAAAGATTTGTCCCCTGGAAACCCAAACTGGGAAAACCAACATATTCTATATTCATTCATATTGATACATTGTTTACAATACAATATACATATAGGAGCCAACAACATCCAAACCCTAACCCAATGACCTGGATTAGTCAAATACCCTAATTCCTTAACCATAAATAGAAAACCATCAGCAAAAAAAAAATGTGCCGAAAAACCTTCCAACAATGGACACGAAAAATCAAGGCAACAAAAAAATGAGGCAAAAATGCAACACATTTCTCGAGGAAAAAATATTTCTCGGGGGTGTTTCCCCTGTAGGCCTCCCTCAAACCCCCTGCATGCCCGATGCAACATATAGACTACTACTTCTGCAAATAATATAACACATACACAACATTCTCCCACTTGTTGTTTTCTTTGCATACATGGGGTTACATGGTTACATAGTCAACAATCTAGGGAAGCAATGCCCATCGATCCTCTACACCAAGAGAAATTCTCAGTGCTCACAATGTTTTTTAATGCATATGAAACATTCTTCAAAGTGTCCATCTTCATCAACAATTTTTTTTTTCTTCAACCATGTCTCTCACAAAGTGATATTGAATATCAATATGCTTTTTCTTTGAATGATAAGCTGGGTTCTTCGCCAGAAAAATTGCACTCTAACTATCACAATGTATCCTTACAACTTGTTGTATCAACCCAATACCTGAACACAATCTTTGTAACCATATTGCTTCCTTACTTGCATGAGTGTCTACCATGTATTCAACTTTTGTAGTTGAAAGTGCCACTACAACCTGTATTTTTCTCATCCAACTTATTTCTCCTCCAAACAGGTTAAACACATACCCGTTTGTAGATCTCCTATGATCCAGATCTCCAACCCAGTTTGAATAGACAAATCCATGTATATCCAATACTCTTTCCAATCTCGGTCTTCCTTGGTAGCACAATCCATAGCTAGCAGTGCCACACAAATACCTGAAAACCCTTTTTACTGTTGTCCAATGCTCCTTCCCTATTTTTGACATATACCTACTCAAAACTCCCACTGCATGTGAAATGTCTGGTCTAGTACAAAAAATTCCATACATAAAACTTCCAACTGCACTCGCATATGGAACACGAGACATGTCCTTCTCCTCTTCTTGTGTCTTTGGACACTAATCTACAGATAACTTTACACCAACAGGAATATGATCCTTGACCAGTTTACATTCCTTCATATTAAACCTCTGCAATATTGTCTCGACATATTTTCTCTAATTTAACTAGAGTTCCTCTTTTTCTGATCTCTTTTAATTTCCATGCCCAAAATGAAATTTGAAGCACAAAGATCCTTCATGTCAAATTTAGACGACAACTAAGTTTTCACATCTTAGATAATCTCCTTTTTGTTTCCTATCAGCAACATGTCATCCACATACAAGACCAAATAAATCAAATGATCACCAATTAATTTAAAATACACACAATGATCCTCTTTGCTTCTTGTGAATCCAAGTCCCAACATATAAGTATTGAATTTTTGATACCACATCCTTGGTGATTGTTTTAAACCATACAAGGAATTTTTCATCTTGCATACCAGCTCCTTCCTTCCCTTCACAACAAATCCTTATGGATGCTTCATATAGATTTCTTCTTCTAGATCCCCATGTAGGAATGTTGTCTTTACATCCATCTGTTCTACTTCAAAATCAAATGCAACAACAACAGATAACATAAATATTATAGAGGTTAACTTGGAAACAGGAAAAAAAATCTCACCAAAATCAGTTCCCTTAACCTGGGAATAACCCTTTGCTATTTCTCCACTTTTCCTTCTACATTCAACTTCTTTTTAAATACCCATTTTTTGCCAATGGGATTTCTTCTAGTCAACAACTCCAGTAGATCCCAAGCGTCATTCTTATCCAAGGATGCCATTTATTCATCCATGGCCTTTTTGTTTCCTATCAACAACATGTCATCCACATACAAGACCAAATAAAT
>WSFP011398425.1:0-26920 GCA_009831015.1 Picea engelmannii
CATTTAGCCTAGCCATCGGTCATGCATAGAGGACGTTGAAAGAAGGAAGCCATACCCTATCGAAACCTCGGGTATCGACGATTGGTGAAGAAAATTCGAGGGTCTTCAACTCACAACTCGCGAGGTCGCGAGTTGCGAAAGGCACTTGCATTTAGGCACGTAGGTGGTCCTATCGAGATAGGGACTAAAGAAAAGGGATCTAGTGCTATGTCATTAAGCGGCAGGTAGATCTGGATATCTAGAATCTGCACACCCTGATCTACAGCTAGGGTTTCATTCTGGAGCCCCTCACCATTCTACCTTTAAGATTGGACTCACTCGTATCGTTGAGTCGTGAAACACGAAAAGTCACATGGTTTGTTTGGCCTGTGGTCCTAACCCACGATCACAGGGAGGTGAACAAGGAAGAACTAGCCTGCGCTAGGCCCCCGAAGGACTTCAGGGATTCTGTCCCTCGAGAAAAGGTGAAAAATTTATTATGTCGTAGTGGGTGTGTTACAATATCAATGAAGGTGTATATTTATTAGGTTGGGCATGTCAAGAGGAAGAAAGTTGGTGGAAAATTGGGATAGTTGCGGGAAGATACCAATGGGTTATGAGTGTTATGAGTTGTGAGTGGACAGTGGCAGACCACCCTCTTTTGTGGATTACTAGCCTTAACTCGGGGGTGACTCGTTGTTGATATTTGGAACAATCAGTTTATGGTTGGGTGGAAAGTATGTCCCAAGCAATGAGTTGCACAACTATTGTTAAAAGATCGGTGTTAATTTGTTTTTTGTCTTGTATTTATGATTTAAATTTTGTTCATGATCTCTGTAAATGAGAATGATTTATATGTTGCTGTAATGAACTATTTACTTCATTCATGTGTGTATTTATCATGTTGTAGATGTATCTATTTTATGGTTATAGACAATAGCTAAATATGGTTGGAATTTGTTGGCACAGGGGCAGACCCAGGGTTCACTCCAAGAGCGCACCAACAATCCCTAGCTACTGACCCTTTCGCCAGCACCTGTGAAGCAGATGCAGTCTCACCCGAAGCAGCTAAGAGGGGGGTTGTAGGACAAAGATGTCTACAACTAGGGGAATATCAAGTGGAACCAATACAACAATAATTCAGCATTCTTATATCTCTTTATCAATTAGATCTACTCTGCACAGACATACATCTAATCTAACACAATAATGCAAGTAACAGTATAACAATGACAAAGATCGAGGCATCAATCACAAATACAACACAAAATATACGTGGTTCACCCTCTCTCTAGGGATACGTCCATAGAACTGTGCTTATGATATATTAAGGTAAAGCTTACAATTCTTATCTACGCTCTTAGACAGTAGATCTTCTCTCTTCTTCTCTCTGTCTCCCACTTTCCTGTGCATCCAGCTGCAGGACTTGATCTTCACACCCAGCTAAAGATATTACAATACTAGAAGGATCTCCCTCTCAACACTCATCTCTCACAGTAAAATACTCTCATAACCAACAAAAATCAATATCAATACCCAACACTAGTACCAACCCGACCTAGGTCCTTTTGACCTCTATTTATATATTACAATCCCTCTCTGACATCCTCAGGTCGAAACCTAGGTGTCAAAAACCTAATTACCAAAACCCTAGGTGTATAAAACCCTAGGTCAACTTGACCCACTTTTTTCAGGCTTCGCCAGCCTGTCTTTCCTTCCTCATATCGCAGTGCTCCAAAGCATCCAATGATGGATTTCTCTACTTGTTGAGTTGTCCACGATCCTTCTTCCTTTCTGATCTGTCATCCCTGATCTTCTCGTCCAACGGCTTTCTTTTCCATACTTCGCTCCATCTTTCCTGCTCTTTTGCTTACTTCGACTCAGTGACAGTTACTGTGTCTCCCGCGAAGCTCAATATTTACCTTTCCTTCCTTGTTCTTCGCTTCCTTCCTTCCATGAATTTATTTAGTTGTTAAAATTTCATATTTATGAGTATTTCCACATCGTAATATCTCTCGGTTGAGCTGGGAGATGTTACATTATGGTATCAGAGCCCTTAGGTTCAAACATTGAGCTTGTATGGGCCAAGAGTTAGAGAAAATTGTTGTGATTCATTGTTGTAGAATTTTTCCTATGCGAGTTTGGGGGAGAATATTTTCATTCTATGCAAGTTTAATGAGGTAAATATGCAAGTTGTGGAGCATAATTTGACTTGGAAATGTCAAAATTCGCATTTTAATGGTCGCCTATAGTGTTGGGAAGGATTCCATGAATCAATGATTGAGATTAATGTGTTTGATCTCAAGATCGACAACCGATATTCTCTTTGATAAATTTAAAAATTTGTAATGTTTCAGTCGTTTTGAAAGGTTGATCAAATAAATGACCAATATTCATTTTGGGGGTTTTGAAATGGATTAGATTGACAGTCGAGATTCATCGGTAGAGTTGGGAGAAGTTTGAAAATCAATGATTCAGATCGTTTTGACTGAGAGATCGATGGTCCAACACCATGAGAAATCATCGATGATCGATGGTCAATGGTCGGGTCGGCAAAAATGGTGAAGATTTTGGTTCGTCCAAAAGACATCTCTAACCACCGATGGTCGACGGTCAGGTGTCGACTGAATCCAGCGAAGTGTTTTCAATTTCCAATAGAAATCGTCGACAGTCAATGGGTCGATGTTAGAGCGTTGATCGACTCATCGATGTGTTTTGAATCAAGCAATAAAATTCATCGATGGTTGATGGGTCGATGGTCGAGCATCGATTGATTCAGTGAGGTGTTCAAGTCGTCCAAGAAAATTAGTCGACGAGAAATGGAGAAAAGAGGGTGATGATGTGTCATGCCATGTCAACATCCATGTGTCATGCCATGTCATCCAATTTGACACCTAAAGATGACATGTCATTCCACACCAACATCCATGTGTCATGCCACGTCAACAATTGTCACTTTATTCCAGAAGTGATCGATGGCTGACACTCAGATCGGTCGAATTAAGGAAGTGTTTTCATCAAACGACGAGAATGACCAATGGTCGATGAATCGATAGTCAGGCATTGGCCATATTGGTAAGGAGTTCCATTCGCCAATGAAGATCGTCGATGACCGATGGTTGGGTCAGCTGGTTTGGAGGGTGTGCAAATTAGTCATCAGGGAGTTTGGCTTATGACTGATGGTTGGGTCGACAATTTGGGAAAAGAGTCATGTGCGACCAAAGGAAAGTTTCAATCGCCAATCGACCAATTTAGTCATATTAGCGACTCATATTGCATGTGATCTGATATCAACGACTTAGATTTAAAGGTATGAAAGTTTTCGAATTTTTCATATTTTTGAAGGTCATTAACTTAATGGGCGATTTTGAGGCCCTAAACGACATTTTTATCCAATCAAAACCCCTGAAAAGAGAGTGTACCAAGGTACCACTCTATTTATATAACTCAAATAAAAGAACTCAGAGAGATATATCCAATGAGATAAATTGTTCACAAAACAGAGCTCATATGAGAAAGTTACAACTAAAACAGTAAGGGTAAAATTTTTGTACAAATTTACTTCAAGAGGGCATAACTCCTTGCTCAAAAGTTTGTTTGGGGAACATGAGTAGTCAATAGAAAATTATGATTCATAGAATAAAACCATGGAGTTAGATTTGATATTTTGGTATGCAAAAATGTGCATGAAGAGAAATAAAACACATGTAGCATACATGGGTAAATGGGGTAAAACAACCTAAACTTCTTTAGACCATAACATTCAACTCGAAGCTCGGATTTGAGAAAACGAATAGTTGTTGGAAAGGTATTGAGGAGTAGAAGACAATATATTCACCCAAAATTTTTATTTGGGAAATAAAATTTTCCATAAATTAATAAATAGGTTTTTGTAGCAATAAAAGAGTGGAAATTGCAACTTATAAATGTTGTAACTTTTTGTTCATAACTCAGAATGATACATGAGTACAATTGTTGGAAAGATATTTCAAAGAGGAATGAATTTAAGGAATCAGATTTTGATTTGGTGCATTATTTCCTTCATAAATTGGGATAAAGAGTAACCTGTATTCTAATTGATGAAATGTTTTATGTTATGCATGTTCTAACAATAATTATTACATGCACATTTCTTGCAAAATTAGAGGTACAACAAAGAAACTTTGGTTATTATATGAGGACTAGATTTATGGATGATGATCAGGGATATTACAGCCATGAGGAACAGATTAAAGGTTTTCATGTCAGCATGGGGAATGTTGAGACAAAGTCAAATTGAAGAAGAGATAGGCATGAGTCTGACACTATGAGAAGACTGCATAGAGAAGTGCAAAGATATAGGGATGATAATCAAAGGATTATGAAGGCTCGGGAGGAGATACTTTAGAGATTGAATATTTTCATAAGCAAGTTAACAAGGATTATGTCACTAAACAAACAACTAGTGCTAGACAAGTGATTGCTTCTAAATCCCATATAAAAATGGATGATCATGGGAATGATATGAAGTCAAGAATCATGAGAAGGTGCCATCATTCTCCAAAGTGTTCCACCAGAAGAACTCGTGCAATTTCAGGGTCAAGGAACATCCCAAGTGTGTCTCATGTCTGGAGGCAAAGGATAAGGCCTAAGGTATACATCTTGCAAGGTGAACTCAGAAATATTAAGCCACTAAATTTCAATGGTGAGAACAAGAAAAGAGAAGATGTTGAGGCTTCACTATTGGAAATGAAGAAATATTTCTAGATGCATGACTACCCATCTTAGGTAGAAGCTAGAATTTCAACCTACCACTTGCAAGGAAAGGTAACCATGTGGTGGGATCAACTTAAGCAAGCCAAGAAACTTGATGAGAAGAGGATCTCATGGAGGCAGTTCAAAGGATATTTCCAAGAGAAATATTTGTCCGAGAACTACTATGAAAGGAATATGAAAGGGTTCTTTGAAGTCAAGTTGGGAACCATGTCCATGGACGAATACGAAAAGAGCTTCTTTGAATTGTTGAAGTATGTTGACTTCATCAAGGATGAAAAGGTGAAAATCCAAATGTTTCTAAGTGGGTTACCCTCCTTCTACAATGAAAAGATTCAATATTATAACCCCAAAACCTTGGAGGAATCCATAAGGAGAGAAAGTCATCTTTATGAGAAAAGAAGAGAAAAGCCAATTTTCCAAAAGGCTTGGAATGATAAGATGAAAGGGAAAAATGATCAAAGTCAAAAAGGTTTTAAGTCACACATTTTCTAGAACATCACCCAAACAAATTAGCAAGGTTAGTCAACCCAAAATGAGCACAACACTGCAGATTAACTTGGGAAAAGTCCAAGGAAACAGCTTGTGCAATGTTATAGATGTGAGGGAAATCACTTATATAGGGACTTCCCTCACAAAGGAGAAAGAATGAAGATTTTCCACAGCATTCAGGAGGTTGAAACCATGGAAGTTATGGGAGGAAACATGCCAAAGATTTATGCATCTTTGGATAAGCAAGCATAATATCAATATCCTATGATTGAAGTGGAAGGTAAGATTGATAACCAACCCATAGAAATTTTGTTTGATTATGTAGCTATCCATAGTTACATAAATGCTAACATTGTTGAAAGATTTTGTTTTCCAAGGAGTAAGCATAATAATACTTGGTTAGTTCAATTATCCATGGGAGCTAAGAAAAAGATCAATGAGTTGGTTAAATATTGTTTGATAGACATGAATGGACTCAACACTAAGGTAGATGTAAACATCATACCATTGGGTTCATATAATTGTCTAATTGACATGTATTGGTTGGGAAAACACCATGTTGTCCTAGACTGTTACAATACGACAATCACATGTCTTGATTAAGAAGGGAAGGAAGGAAAGTTTCAAGGCATTCCAAGAGTTGTAGTTGTTAGAGAGATTTAAACTATGTAGTTGAAAAAGAGTTTCAGGAAGGGATGTTAGATTTTTGTAGTCCATATGGAAGAGGTAGCCAAGGATTTAGTAGAAAGCATTGAAGACCATCTGGTCTTAAAGAATTTTGAAGATGTTTTTAGAGAAATCCTAGGATTTCTACCAAAGAGAGACATTGATTTCTCTATTGATTTGGTGCCAGGAGTTTTCCTAGTGTCCAAGACACCTTACAAAATGGGAACGCCAGATTGAAGGAGTTGTAGATTCATCTTGAAGTATTGCTAAATAAGGGGTATATATTCCCAAGTGTGTCAACTTGGGGATCCCCAGTTATTTTTATGAAGAATAAATATGGAACCTTGAGGTTGTGTATTGATTTCAGATAGTTGAATAATGTAACCATAAATAATAAATATCCTTTGCCAATAATCGATGATTTGTTTGATCAGCTGAAAGGTGCGAGAATATTTTTGAAGATTGACTTGAGATCAAGTTATCATCAAGTAATGATAAAAGAAGAAGACATCAGCAAGATAATGTTTGTAACAAGATATGGGCATTATGAATTCATGGTAGTGCCATTTGGACTATCAAATTCCCCTAGTTTTTTTATGTGTAGTGAATGGAGTGTTCAGGGAGTACTTGGACAAGTTTTTGATTGTGTTCCTAGATGTATGCTTTTTTACTCTAAGTCATAAGAGGAACATGAGAAACATTTAAGAATGGTGTTGCAATTTTTAAGAGAGCATAAATTGTGTGCTAAGATAAGTAAGTGCATTTTTTACCAAAAGAAGATTCACTACTTGGGAGTTATCATTTCAACAGATGGGATAACAATAGATCCTGAAAAGATAGAGGCCATTAGAGGATGGCCAATGTCAAGAAATGTCACACATTTATGGGTCTTTTCGATTATTACCAAATATTCATAAAAGGGTTTTCAAAGATTGCAAGTCCAAACACTTCTTTGCAAAAGAAGGGAGTGAAATTTGAATGGACACCCAAGTGTGAAGAGTTGTTTCAACAATTGAAGGAAATATTGAAAAGTGCGTCAATATTGAATATTGCATATCCGAATGAATATTTTTTTTTGTGCATTGATGCATGCAAGGAAGGGCTCGGTGGGGTCCTTAGTCCAAAAGATCATGTGGTATGCTATGAGTCCAGAAAATTAGAGCATGAGAGGAATACCACCACACATGACTTGGAGTTAGCAACAACTATACATGTATTAAAAATGTGGAGACATTACCTTATGGGGAAGAAATTCGAGCTAAGGATAGACCACTATGGTCTGAAACATTTGTTTGGACAACCAGCATTAAATGCCAGACAAACTAGATGACTGGAATTTTTGAATGAATATGACTTTGAAATTAAGCATATAAAGGAAAAAGAAAATCAAGTGGTTGATGCACTCAGTAGGAGAGCTCATGAAGTACATGTTGCAAACATTAACATGTATCGGATTGATATGAAAAATAATATTATTGCAGCAACAAATTTATATCAGCAATATCTAAAAATAAAAGAGATATTACAACAAGGTAATTTTCAGTAAAAATTTGATTCTTATGAGCTGAAAGAAGATGGGATTTTCATGTACAAAGGTAAAGTATATGTTTTGAATTCCAATGAGCTAAAAATTGCAATGCTGAAGGAAATGCATAATGTGCCATATGTTGGGCACCCAGGATATCATAAAACAACTGCAGTTGTAAGAAACCGATATTTTTGGCCAAGAATGAAGAAAGAAGTGGCTAATTACATAGCCAGATGTCTAGAATGCCAAAAAGTGAAGACATATCATAGAAATCCAACATGTTTTCTACAACTATTGCCCATTCCGGAATGGAATTGAAAAGTTGTCACAGTTGATTTTATTACTAAGCTGCCCAGAAGAATGGAGCAACATGATTCCATCATGGTGGTGGGGATAAATTAACTAAGGAAACACATTTCATTCTAGTGAAGACTACACACAGGGAAACAAATATTACAGAAATATATATGAAGGAAGTTTCTAGGCTAAATGGGGTGCCTAAGGAAATAGTTTCAGATAGAGATCCAAATTTTACATCCAATTTTTGGAAATCTTTGTTCAAAGGCTTTGGAACAAATTTAAATCTTATTACAATGTATCATCCAAAGTTGGATAGGATACAAAGAGAACTAACGGGATAATTGAGGACATGCTAAGAATGTATGTGATGGACCAGCCATCAAAGTGGGAATATTGTATTCATTTGGTTGAATTTTCTCACAATGATGAGTATCATGTCTCATTGAAAATGAATTTGTTTGAGGCATTGTATGGCAGAAAGTGTAATACACCGATGAGTTGGGATAATCCAACAGACAGAGCAGTTGTTGGGCCAGATTTGTTAAAGGAAATGGAAGAGAAGATGACAAGGATTAAGTAGAATTTAAAAGCTTCCTACGATAGGAAAAAAATCTATGTAGATAAGAATAGAATGTTTAGAGATTTTAAAGTGGGTGAACATGTGTTTTTAAAAGTGAACGCAAATTGAAGTTTACTAAGAATAACTATTTTCCCAAAGTTGGAAGCAAGATATTGTGGACCTTTTCAAATATTAGAAAAGATAGGGTCAGTTGCATACATGCTAGCATTACTTGTATCCATGAGAGTGCATAATGTATTTCATGTGTCATTGTTAAAGAAATATGTTCCTAACCCTAACCACATAATTGATTTGAATGTGATCTAGGTGGAGCACGAAGGGGATTTCCGGGTGGAACCAATACGCATCCTAGACTGGAAATTCAAAGTGCTCAAGAACAAGGCCATAGGGATGGTAAAGGTTCAATGGACCTGCTACGGTCCTGAAGATGCTACATGGGAGCATGAAGAAAACATGTAGGAAGAATACCCACAATTGTTTTACAATTTTGAAGAGAACATAATGCAAGACTCCATTTTGAGCAACTAGAGTTTTGGAACCACATCTTAGAGTCCTAGCCAGCCGCATTAGGGGTCTTGATAAAATAATTGTTCATTCCTTAGGTTAGCCCTGATAAATAGATGGTACATCCCTTGGATTAGCCTTGATAAATGAATGGTGCATTCCTTGGGTCATTGTGTTGAGAGGAAGAGGAGATTATAGTTAGAACTGCAACTAGAGTTGTAAAATTGTAGAATTTTATTTTCTAAGTATTGTGATGTAAATTTTCACATATGTATATCGGCATAGTGTGCACTGAGGATGGCGTACAATTGTAGGGGAGGGGGAATGTAACATCCCCACTATAATCCTCAGCTTAATTAATGCTTGATGTAGATATAATGTGTGGCTATAGTCAAAACAATGTAATATGTGAATTGTATTTCTATGTTTTATTAATAAAATGTGATGCCAACTAATAAGGGGAGATGGACAGAGATGGGGGATGAATTAAACCACAAGAGAGGGAATGGTATAAGAGAATTCCTAAGAGGGGGTCCAAGGAGGAATTACCCATGAATATTAATTCAATCCATTTTCCTAATTTTTTCTATTGGTATATCAACCTTCTAATTTTTTATTGAGTGTTCCCAAATCCAATCATTGAATACATGTAAGAGGGTGGGTGTAAATAGTCACATCCCATTGTTATTGGGCACATGGGGGATAAGTACAATCAACTTGGGGAAGTGTGTGAGTCAAGCAAGCAAGCCAAATGAGAGGAAATTTGTATGGGTTGGGGGACAACAGTTTTACATAATGAGGTTTTGTGCATGAGGAGCATGTAGAGAGAAAGAAGGAGAGCTTGGAGCTGGTGCAGCCATGGAGGGTGAATTATAGAACATGTTGGAGCATATTTGGAGCGTTTTGGATTTGAATATTGAAGAGCAGGGTTGTCAAGACTGAAGAGTGAACTCTAGAGTGGGTTGCACTAAAACAATAATTGTTTGTTGTTGTTTTCTTGTAGTTTTTCCCAGAAGCAAGTTCCCTTGAGTTCCCAGCTAAGATATTCCTAGCTACCTATGCCAGAGAGACCCTAATAAATGAATGAGATTCCCGAGGGACTGAGATCAATGAAGGGGTACATTCCTTGGGTTGGGCAAGTCAAGAGGAAGAGAGCTAGTGGAAAATCGGGATAGTTGTAGGAAGATACCAGTGGGTTGTGAGTTTTATGAGATGTGAGTGGACAGTGGGAGACCACTCTCTTTTGTGGATTACTAGCCTCAAATCGAGAATAACTGGTTGTTGAGATTTGGAACAACCAGTCTATGGTTGGGTGGAACGTCCGTCCCAAGTAGTTGGTTTCACAAACGTTATCATAAGATAAGTGTCTTATCTTGTTGTTGTGTTATATTATGTGTTTAATTGTTGTGTTTTTCTCTGAGTATGATAACATATTTATATGTTTCTATAATGGTGTTCATTAATTTCATTTCATGTATTTTTTATAATGTTGTAGATGCATGCAAATGATAGTAATAGTTAGCAGTTAAATCTGGTTTAAATTTATAGTTGAAAGCTATAGGAAATTATTTAGCTGTTAAAATTTTGTATTTATGAGTATTTCTGCACCGTAATGTCTCTCGATTGGGTCGTGGGGCGTTACATGCCATGTACGAAAATTCTCCAAAAATTCCAAATTTTCAAAATTTTCTATTTTTCAAAATTTCTTCCCTGATCACCATGGAATCTCTATAACTTGGTTTTACTAGCCAAATCTAACCCTACAAATGGACAATTATCGCCATGCTCGACTCTTTCACAATTATGGCCACCATTTGACTTAGAATTCACCATGAACTTTAAGGATTTTTTTGAATTTCCCAAATTCATCCATGGCTCCTCTATATCTACAGTTCGATCATCCCCTTACCATATTTTTCCTGAATTCTAACAAAAATTGGGCTTTTACTCAAGTTTTTTCAATTTCATTTTAATAAAAACTCTATCAATTTTCCCTTTGAAATTTCTAGTCTATGTTTAGATGTATGGCCAATACAGCTCGAGTGTTGAACCAAAAGATTTGATACCACTCTGTGTTAGGGGCCTAACCTCCCTAACCCCTCACGTAGGTAGAATAATATATTTTCCATGTAATAAAGGCCAATATTAATAAGGCCTAGTAATAAGGAAGAATAAGTCAAATGTAAGAAGACCTAATAGAAGCTTCCGCTTCTAGAAGATCTTCCTCTAGATTGTTCCTTTGTATATAGATTTAGTATAAATAGGAGTCGAGGGTATGAGAAGTTTTGTGTTGAGAATTATTGTAATAGAGCACTACTCTGTCGGAGATTTCCCCCTCGAAGAGGCAAGTGAACATTGTTTCCTATCAATAAAGGTATTATTTTGGTGTTGCGGTTTCATCTATTGTGTTGTTCCACTGTTATTCTTTGCAATATGTCTATTTTCAGGTATTATAATAGATCTATTACCTTACAAGTGGTATCAAAGCACTTTCCTTGGAAGAAAATTGTGAGTTATTTTTTTCAGGGTAGAGACGTATTATGGTGTCTTAAAGCTACATAGATCTGTCATTCAACGCATAAATCTATGGTCGAGGAATCATACACGCAGGAAATACAAGTGGTACTTAAGCACACATTATTGGCCACCCTTGCAACCCATGTTGGCATCCCTTCGAGTGGTAGTGCATCATACAACACCTGTATACAGATCGACCTAGATATCCTGAAGCCCTTCATAGATAAACCGATCGGTTGCCTGACTATTATAGTGTCACTAAAAACAACACTCATAAATATACTCTATAGTACATGGGTAGTCGGGTAGTACGGCTAAGGGCACGGTCTAACCTCCTTATTTGGTGTCCTGAGATATTGGGTGGAGTAATACTGTTAGAAACCGTACATATATCAGAGAGTTATAGCATAGGGAAAACCCTTGTCTGTAGAAACCCTGAATACCCTAACCCTTGATATGGAAACATAAACATAATATATAAGATCTATTTTCATGCAATTGTGCCTCCTGCATTCTGGTTGCGAAATTAGTACACATTTCTTCATGTTAAGCATTTGGCCATTTCGTCACTGCAATATTATTCAGATTGGAGTATAACTCCATAGGAGTAAAAAAACAAGTTAGGATCCTACTGACACCATTATTTGAGACCTATCCCATTGGATTCCTCTCTTTGCCCTAATCGCAGTCTTACCTATCACGTTTTAGAAGAAAAAAAATTGTGGACCCAACACCCCTATTGGGCATCTATCCCATTGAATTCCTCCCTTTGACCTGATCATAGTGGTACCAATAACAAGTAACCCATTTTTGTGCGGTCCCACTTTTCCCCCTGTCCCATCCCCATGGCCCACACTCAAAACCAATATTAGCAAAAAAATATCACCACCTTGGACAAAGCTCATGACCAAACCCAGATTGATATCTCTTCCATTATGTCTAGTATTGGTAACCTCAACTCCTAGCTTACTCCACTTGAATCACTTCCCACATCCATCACTCAATTGACCGCCACCTCTCAGCAATGATAGGATGCGGTGAACAATTTGACCGCCTTGTTTAAGCCCACCCCAAATCCTTTTTCTTCTTCCACACCTTATAACCCTGAAGGTCTTGAATCCTCCTGGACCACCTCTTTTCCTCCCCACCACTTTCAGCGAGACCTGCATCCTACTTGTGTGCAGGTGAACAAATTTATTTTCTTAGATCCCAGAGGTTGGGTGACTCAAATGGAACACTATTTCTCTTTGTACGACATTAATGATGATTTTTCCAAACTAAGGTATGGTGTTATCCATCTAGATACAGAACGTTGGCAATGGTGACAATGGAGAAAAAATGTCTGCCAAGGGTATGTGGCTTGGACCCAATTTTTTGCAGAACTTTATGGACACTTTGGCAATGACACCAACCATTTAGGCCATTTGACAAAGTTGAAATAATCTATCATAGTGGAATACTTTATAGCTACTTTTGAGTGATTGGATTTCCACACAGAGGGCATGTCTGATGCTTTTTTCCAAGAATGCTTTATCAATGGCCTCAAGGATAAGATTTGTTCCCACGTTCTCATGGCTTGCCCTCAAAGATGGGTGGAAGCTACTAAAAGAGATAAGGAATCACAACAAGTTGTCTCTTCTCAAACCATAAAACCCTCCTTCATTCCTCACCCCAAACCAGTCACTCCCACTCCTCCTTCCACACCACTAAAGATCCATAAATTGACCCAGGCATAAATGAACTCCAACTCAAGGGCCATTGTTATAATTGTGATGACAAATATTTTCCGGGGCACAAGTGTAAGGAACAAAATATTTTTATGGCCATCTCTGAGGATGTTCCTGAAGAAGATGTTGAGACTCCCCTTGTGGCTGAGTCACCTAAACCCACTGACATGACTCAACCTTATGACCCTCCTGAAGTTGAACCAGTCATTTCCATGAATGCTCTCACTGGATTTGTTGCTCCCCAAACCCTCAAGCTAATTGATTACATTAAGCATCAGAAGGTCATCATCCTCATTGACATTGGAAGCACCCATAATTTTATTCATCACCACATTACCCAAGAAACTAATTGTTATATCTGAGCAGTCAACAAATTTCAAATCATCACTGCCAATGAAGGGTCCGTGAAATGTGGGGGGGTGTTGTGAAAATGTGTGTCTCCAAATTGGTCAGTATCACATGAAATCTCATATGTTTGTTATCAACATGGGTGGTTGTTACATTGTGTTTGGTGTCGAATGGCTAAGGACTATGGGCCACATTCTCATGGATTTTAAGGAATTAACCATGCAATTCAACCAAGAGGGCCAACAGTAAAATTCCAAGGAATCACAACAAGTTCCCCTAAGATCATCAGTTCCCATCACATCAAAAATCTCCTCAAAAAAATTAATTCCGACATTATTGCACAACTCCATTATATTCATGTCATTGAGACACCCTTTGTGCCTCCTCACCTCCAATCCATCCTCTCCAAACATCGCACTATTTTTTCCACTCCCCAGGGACCTCTTCCTTCCCATGGTGTTCATGAACATTCCATTCCCCTCATCCCTGACAACCTTCCTCCCAATGTTCGTCATTATCATCATCCCTTTGCATAGAAAAATGAAATTGAGAAAATTGTTCAAGAAATGATTTCCGCAGGCATTATTCGTCCTAGTACTAGCCCCTATTCTTCTTGTATGGTCATGGTACTTAAGAAAGAAGGCTCTTAGCGCATGTGTCCTAACTTTCACGCCCTCAACAAACTCACCATCAAAGACAAATTTCCCATTCATGTCATTGATGATCTCTTGGATGAATTAAGTGGTGCCCAGTTTTTTACTAAACTTGATCTTCGTTCTGGATACCACCGGATACGTATGAAAGAGGCTGACATCCCTAAGACTGCATTTCGCACTCATGAGGTCCACTATGAGTTCTTGGTCGTGCCTTTTGGCTTGTGTAATGCTCCCTCTACTTTCCAAATCCTGATAAATCATGTATTTCATCCTTTTCTCCATCATTTTGTCTTAGTTTTATTTGATGATATTCTCATCTATAGTAAAACCTATACAACCCATCTTTCTCATGTGGATCAAGTTCTTCATCTACTCTCTCAACACCAACGTTTCCTCAAACAATCTAAATGTTCTTTTGGAGCCTCGGAAGTCGAGTACTTGGGTCATATTGTTGGCAAGGTAGGTGTCAGGGTGGATCCTAAGAAGATTGAAGCTATGCAAGATTGGCCTCGCCCAAAGACTCTCAAAATATTGTGTGGTTTTCTGGGATTAATGAGATATTATTTCAAGTTTGTTAATAATTATGGAAATATTATGGCACCTCTCACTACTCTCCTTAAAAATAATTCTTTTACTTGGACTCTCGTAGTTGATCAGACCTTTCAAGCCTTGAAAGTGGCTATGTGCACCACTCATGTGTTGTCCCTTCCCGACTTCACAAAGACCTTTGTTCTAGAATGTGATTCTTCCGAGAGAGGAATTGGAGCAGTCCTTATGCAATATGGTCAGCCTTTATCGTTTACCATCAAACAACTATCAGAGTGACATTTGGGCCAATCAATCTATGAAAAGAAAATTTTGGCTATTTTGCATGCAGTGGACCTCTGGCACCTTTATCTATTAGGGAAACGCTTCCAAATTAAGACAGATCATTAGAGCCTCAAGTATTTTCTGGAGCAACATCCTTCATCCCCAGAGCAACAAAAATGGGTGACTAAACTATTTGGATATGATTATGAGATAATTTACAAGAAAGGAAAAGATAATGTGGTTGTTGACGCTCTTTAAAAAAAATATGAAGATGAAGGGTCCCTTTTTTCCCTCTCCTTCATTGTACCAGATTGGCTCCAAGATGTTCGTTGGGAATGGCTACAAGATCCCAAAATTTTGCGTCTGATCCAACAATTGCAAGCCAATTCTCCAATCTCCCCAAGGCACTCTTGGCACAATGATGAGCTTCGCTAAAAGGGCCATATGTATTTAAGTAAACAGTCCCAACTTAAATCCACGATGCTTTCTGAGCTTCAAGTTGCACCCACAGTTGGGCACTCAGGGTTTACCAAAACCTATGACCAGGTCAAATGTTCTTTTTTTTTAAATGGTATGAAAGACGACGTTCATTATTTTGTGGTGGAATGTGATGTTTGTCGACGCAACAAGGGAGAAATATTCAAAGCTCCTGGAACACTACAACCACTTATTATTCCACCTGCTATTTGGAAGGATATCTCTATGGATTTCATTGTTGGATTACATAAATCGGACAATAAGTCAATCATCATGGTGGTAGTTGATCGTCTTTCAAAGTATGCCCATTTTTGTGCTCTCCAACACCCATTTACTGCCTCCATTGTGGCTCAACTTTTCATGGATCATGTCTTCAAGCTTCACGACATGCCTCATTCTATTATTTCTGATCAAGATCCCACTTTCACCAGCAATTTTCGGCAAGAAATTTTTAAGCTACAGGGCACCCAATTGCATCTCAACACCGCTTATCATCCTCAAAAAGATGGTCAAACTAAAGTTGTCAACAAATGTTTGGAAACATACTTGAGGTGTTTTGTATCTGAAAGACAAAATCAGTAGGCTCAATGGTTACCAGTAGTTGAATGGTGGTACAACACTTCTTACCATACAACTACTTGCATGACTCCTTTTGAAGCAGTATATGGAAAAAATCCACCTTCAGTTCTCTCATACATGCATGATGTCTCGAAGGTCCAGGAGGTTGAGAAAACTCTTACAGTCCGTGAGGCTATTCTCTGTACCCTCAAAGAAAATTTAGTCATGGATTAGAATCACATGAAGCAACAAGCAGATCAAGGTTGCTCTGAACGTCAATTTATTGAAGGTGACTAGGTGTTTCTTCGACTGCAACCTTATAAGAAAACTTCACTCAAGGTCGAACATTTTAAGAAACTAGAGCCCAAATTTTATGGTCATTATACAGTTTTCAAGCACGTGGGACAAGTGGCCTATCAGATAGATTTGCCCAGTCATTCTAAGATCCATCATGTTTTTCATGTCTCATTCTTAAAGAAGGTGATTGAGAATAAGTGCCAAAATCAAACCAACCTTCCTGAGTTGGATGAAGAAGGCTCCATATGGTTGCAGCCACAAGCAGTCTTGGACCAATGCGAGCATCGTCTTCGTCAATGCACCATCAAGGAAGTGTTAGTATAGTGGAAAGATACAACACCAGTAGATGCCACCTGGGAGCCAACTACCATTCTACAACAATTTCCTCATATCAAGCCTTAAGGACAAGGTTTCTTTTTAAAGGGGAGGGCATGTTAGGGACCTAACCCCTCATGTAGGTAGAATAATGTATTTTCCATGTAATAAATGCCAATATTAATAAGGCCTAATATTAAGGAAGAATAATTCAAATGTAAGAAGACCTAATAGAAGCTTCCGCTTCTAGAAGATCTTCCTCTAGATTGTTCTTTTGGTAGATAGATTTAGTATAAATAGGAGTCAAGGGTATGAGAATTTTTGTGTTGAGAATTTTTGTAATAGAGTGTTTCTCTATTGGAGGTTTCCCCCTTGAAGAGGCAAGTGAACATTGTTTCCTATCAACAAAGGTATTATTCTGGTGTTGTGGTTTCATCTATTGTGTTATTCTACTGTTATTCTCTGCAATATTTATGTTTTTGGCTATTATAATAGATCTAGGTACCTTAAAATCTATACCATACCCAACCACCCATGTACCCACTAGGATGGTAGGGTACCCATAAATTTTACCCAAATTCCACAATTTCGCCACACAATTAACTTTGATACCATATAATTACTTTTCCATGTCATATGATGAAATTATACATGCAAATTGACAAGTAGATTCATGCAATTCATGTGAACATACAAAAATGTATAATATGCAGGACTATTCTTTAAGCCTTCAACAATTAAAATCATGTGTACACATCATAAACAACATAAAAGAAAATATAACAAAAAACTTATCGATAGTGATAATTTACACCAACTTGTTGCTGACATGGGACGTTCCTCCTAGTTGTAAGAACTATTGCACCAAGAATTTTTGCAATAGGCCACCCCTGTGTTGGGGTTATGACTCCACAAGGATGAGTAAGACTCTCTCAAACCGGTTCCCACTAATTTCTCAGCCTATTCACTTATGCAACCATCCCAATCATTAGCTCTCTTTCCCCCTTCAATTTGCACAACTCAGAGAAATGGACCCCCTTCTATGCAATGCATCCCCTCAAGCTATCACACCTCTTTCCTGGGATCCAACATAGACCGTCCAAGAAAATCTCAATGTTGGGATCTATAGGTATTCATAGTATCAATTTTCACAATAGTTATACAATTCATCCCCCTTCACAAGTTTGGCTCCATTCCTCTTACAATTCGTACCAGGAAGAATGAAGGTAGAATGATGAACAAAATGATGGATAGAATGATGGTAAGAATGATGGGAAGCTCCCAAAAACAAGGAATAATTGTGCATGTTTCTAACTTGTGACTTGACACTCAGGGAAGTCCTCCCCAACTACTTTTTCATGCATTTCATGGTTGAAATTCCTTTTTCATAAGTTAATATAAGGACTTTGGGTTATAATAAAATATCATAATATTATTGGCGTTGGCCCCCTTAGCCCCCTCTCATTCCTCTCTCATGAAGTCATAGACCCCATTATTTTAGTTCCCCTTGTCTCACAACCAACAATGTATTTTTTCATTAATAAATTTAATTTACATAATTTATATTCCTTGGACCTCAGCATACTATTTGGCTCATAGTCTAATTCTCATTTTTACATTACAATACATTTTGGGGATCAAAAATAAGGTGTTACACTTAGGGTTTCATAAAACATATGAATGGATTAAACACTCATTCTTTTGTGAAGGCATGAAAAAAAAGATCCATGCCTTTGTGGTAGAATGTGACACCTAACAAAGGCACAAGGGGGAGACGATGAAACCCCTAGGAGAATTACAAGCTTTACCAATTCTTGACATAGTTTCCAATGACATTTCCATGGATTTTATTATGGGGTTACCTAAAGTGGACAACAAATAAGTCATCATGAAGTCGTTGATCGCCTTTTTAAATATGATCACTTTTGTGTGTTACAATACCCCTTCAAGGCCTCCATTGTCGCATAAGTCTTCATGGACAATTCCATTGTAATCGACTGTGATACTACATTCATTAGCAATTTCTAGGAGTAGTTGTTCAAACTTCAAGGTATCTAATTGAACATCAACATGACATATCATCCCCAAATAGATGGTTAGACAAAAGTGATCAACAAGTCTTTATAAACTTATCTACATTGTTACCTTAGAATGAAAGACTCAATGGGTTTATTAGCCACCTCTTGCAGAATGGTGGTATAATACCACCTCTCATGGTACTACCAAGATGTCCCCCTATGAGGTAATATAGGGGAAAAATCCCCCATCAGTGATCTACTACTTACCATGCATATCTAAGGTTTAGAAGGTGGACAAAATCTTAACAGTTTGTGTTGACATTCTCCATACACTCAAGAACAAATTGGTGTTGTCCTAGAAAAAAATGAAGCAATAAGTTGATCAACATTGATCCAAGAACCACTTTGAAGAAGGGATTGGTTTTTCCTTTGTCTCCAACCCTATAAGTAAACATCACTCGAGGAGAAGATCCATCAAAAGTTAGCACCTAAGTTTTATGGCTACTATACCATACTCAAATATATTGTCCATGTCACTTGTTAGCACTCTTTCTGTCTTGAGCAATGTCAAGGAAAAAAAATTGTTACGGGAACTTCCAGTAGTGCCTTCATCAATTTTTGGGTTTTTATATATTTGTATTAATAAATTTGGCTAAAATAATATTGCGCCCACATGCCCAATCTCCAATTAGTCCACAAGTTGTCAAAGTTAAGCACCAAGCCACCAAGGGGATAAGCCCACGAGAATTAAAACTTGCTCTCAATCCTAGCAGACCAGAAGAAATAGTTTGGATTTGCTGGCCAAAGCAACTTCATCTGTTTTTCATGGAGATCCGACAGATTGAGAACTTCACCTCTTATACAAATCCTAAAAACTGTGATTTATGATGATGGAGTATGGGATAACCTTTTTGTTTCTCGTTTCTAAGGTATCATGCTTCTTTTTGTTATGTTCAGCTACAGACTGGGTGAAGAAAGGTATTGAAAATGTTCAAAACTGTTTTTTTGTATGTCGCTGCAGGAAGTTCCCGCAACTCTCCACACAGAAAACAAGGGATTTTTTGGAAATGATTGTTTTTGCAATCAATTTCAAAATCAAACTCTCACCATATGGAGAGGTATTTTGAAAAATTGAAAGATTTTTTTCTCAATAACAAGATCATATAAAAAAACCTCCCTGAGTTTTCACAGAGGTGTCATGGTTTGGGAGATACAAGCAGAGCTTTACAACTCATTTTTCAGATTTGAAAATACAAGAATTTTCCTTTTTAGTCATCTTCTTTGGGCACATATTACGAGGAGATGGAAAGGTATTTTGAAAAAATGAAAGAGGTTTTTATCAAGAACAAGATCATATACAAAAAACCTACCTCAGTTTTTACACAGGTGTCATTTTTTGGAAGACACAAACAGAGCTTTACAACTCATTTTTCAGAAATTTGTCATATACTATGAAATGGGAAGTTATCCTTTAGTTTGATTCCACACATGCCATGAGGAGGTGTCAATTCAGGAAGACACATGGATGTTCAAGGAAGATATTTTTGCTAAAGATCCTCAAATATTTGATTTGATTTGAATGTATTTAATGCTCTAAATTTCAAACCCTAGATTCTAGGTATGTGACTGATTTTCTAGATTTTTTGTAATCTTATTGATATGACTAAGTGCAAATCCATCCCTAGGAGGTGTCATTTATGTCTATTTTGAGTAGATCAGATCCAATCTTTGAGGATCTAGTTTCTATCTCATATATCTATAAATCTCATGGAAATTCATATGTAAAGGGGGAGGATTCAGTTCTAGGGAATGAGAAAGAGTTGAGGTTCAATATGTCAGATTGGGACTTCTTGTTATATCTTTCATCATTGTCTCAAGAATTCTATGTAAAGATATCAACAGATAATAAAGTGTATGGTCAGTTTGTTCTCTTATTTATGTGTAAATCATTTTCTTTTTCTTCTACTGGAATATGTTATGCTACTATAAGTTATATGTATGCATCTTATGTGCTGAGAGGGTTGCAGTGTAGGGAATGTTGTAGTCTTTGCCACAGACTTATTTGAGTCTTTAATTCATATTACCAGCATTAAATCTAATAAATGCCTTCCTATCTACAATACAATACAAGTGCGCTTCTTTACGAATGGCTTCATGAAAGAGCAGCGCTACAACTTCCAAAGCATTTCAAAAACATATGTGCTGGCACTGTCCAGCTGTTCTTCCTGCTCCACGCGCTGGCTCGCTTGATGAGTGAGCGATGCTCCTGCATCATACTCCTCGGCTCGAAATATTTCATGGGCTCCTGTCCATGAGTTCCTGCACGGTGTGACCATGCCTCTGTATCACTGCTTTTGTTTCCCAGCTGGCATCCTCCACTGGGTGATTTTTCCATTTCACCAGGTATTCAAAATATTGTTTTCTCCTGGTCTTCTTGCCTACTCTTTTATCCAGTATGCACTCCATCTAAGGCTTTTGTGCAACTGGTAATTGTTTCTTCCACTGGACCATTGGTTCCTCAGTTCCAGTGTCTACTTCATCAGCTTTGTATGGGTATAAATCCGAAATATTGAAAATCGGAGATATCCCAATGCCATCCAGCAACTCAAGCTCATAAGCGTTCTCTCCGAACTTTTTCAGGACTCTGCATGGCCCGATCTTCTTCATATTGAGCTTGTTGTGTGTTCCCCTTGGGAACCTTTCTTTCCTTAAGTGCGCCAGAACCATGTCTCCAACTTCAAATTGAAGTTGTCTCTTTCGCTGATCGGCTCTGCGTTTATACTCCTGATTTGACTTCTGCAGTCGCTGCTTCACCTGGGTGTGAAGTTCCTCCATCGCTTCAGCGAATTCTTCTGCTCTCGCACTGCTAGTTTCAGCCTGTCCTGACTCCTTGAGATTAGAAACTCCTCTTAGCTGTGTCCCATATAAAATATGGAACGGGCTCTTTCCTGTACTCTGATTCACCAAATCATTGTATGCAAATTCTGCCTGTGGCAAAATTTGATCCCAACTGATGTGGTGCTCGGTCACCAAGCTTCTCAGTAAGTCTCCTAGACTTCTGTTGACCACCTCGGTCTGCCCATCTGTCTGCGAATGGTAAGAAGAACTGAAATCCAAGTCAGTCCCCAGCTTTTTCCATAGCGTCCTCCAAAAATGACCTATGAACTTCGTATCCCGATCCGAGACTATGCTTCTCGGCAATCCATGCAATCTGACGATCTCTTTGAAAAACAAATTCGCGATGTGCGTCGCATCACTGGTTTTATGACACGGAATGAAATGTGCCATCTTAGAAAACCTATCTACCACCACGAAGATGGAATCAACTCCTCATTGTGTTCTCGGTAGTCCTAGCACAAAATCCATGCTAATTGCCTCCCATGGTCTCTCGGGTATAGGCAATGGTTGATAGAACCCTGTGTTCTGTTTTCGGCCCTTCGCATGTTGACATATACGACACCTGTCAACAAACCTCTTTACATCTGCTCGCATGCATGGCTAATAATACGATTCGCTCAGCTTGGTGAATGTCTTATCATGTCCAAAATGACCTGCTAAGCCTCTGCTGTGTTTTTCCTTTACCAAATTCTCCCTCATGGAGCAATTCGGTATGCACAGTTGATTGCCCCTAAATAGTAATCCATCCTGGATCATATATTCCAGCCACGGACTCCGATCCCTGAGAACTGGGTTATCGACTGCTTCATAAGCTTCTCTGAAGTCTGCATCACCTGCATACATATCTTTCAGATTCTCAAAACCCAGCGTCTTGACTCTGAACTCCTGCAGCAACAAACATTTCCTGCTCAAAGCATCAGCCACTTTGTTAGCAGTTCCTGAAATGTGCTTGATCACAAATGTAAAATTTTGCATGTACTCTACCCATTTTGCATGCTTCTGGTTCAACTTCTCTTGTTGGCTCATGAACTGCAATGCATGATTATCGCTATACAAAATGAATTCTTTGGGTATCAAGTAATGCCTCACTTCTTCAATGCGTGTGTGATGGCATAGAATTATTTGTCATATGTGGAGTATTTCAACTTTGCATCATCCAGCTTCTCGCTGTAATAAGCCACAGGTCGGTCATCCTGACTTAGGACCCCTCCAACAGCATACCCACTGGCATCACATTTCACCTGAAATGTTTTCTGAAAGTCAGGCAACACCAGCACTGGTTGCTCTGTTATCTTCCGCTTCAACAGATTGAAGCTCCTCTCAGCCTCTGTTGTCCAGTGAAAAACTTTATGTCGTTTCTTTACTATGTCCATCATCGCGGTGCTAATTCCACTGAAATTCCGAATTAATTTCCTGTAGAAACTAGCCAAACCATATAAACTCCTTACCTCAAAAACATTCCTCGGTGATGGCCAATTCTTGATCACTTCCACCTTCTCATGATCCATCTTCAATTCATTTGTCGAGATTACAAAACCCAAATAAATGAGTTATGTCTGCATGAACGAGCACTTCTTCAAATTGATCAACAACTTCTCCTGTTGTAGCCTCCTCATTACAATGGATAAATGCCTCAAGTGTTCAGCCCTGGTCTTGCTGAAAATCAATATGTCATCCAGATACATGACCACAAATTTGCCAATGAATTCCCTCAGGACTTCATTCATCAGCCTCATAAATGTGCTCGACGCGTTTGTCAACCCAAACAGCATGACCAGCCATTCATACAAACCTTTGTTTGTCTTGAATGTCGTCTTCCATTCATCTCCTTCTCTCATCCGGATCTGATGATATCCGCTCTTGAGATCAATTTTCGAAAAATAATTTGCCCCACTCAGGCAATCCATCAAGTCATCCATTCTTGGCAGTGGAAATCTGTACCTGATGGTGATTTTGTTTATCGCCCTGGAGTCTGTACACATCCTCCAGCCTCCATCCTTCTTCGGACTTAGTACTGTCGGAACAACACATGGACTCAGACTCTCCCTGACCAGTCCTTTGTCCAGCAAATCCTGTACCTACCTTTTGACCTCCTCATTCTCCTGAGGTGTCAACCTGTACACTGCCTTATTTGGTAAGCTTGCTCCGGGTATGAGGTCAATGTGGTGACTCACACTCCGCATCGGTGGCAACGAACGAGGTAGTTCGTCCACGATGATATCAGCGAACTCTCCCAGCAGTTCCTGAATCTCTTCTGGCAAGTCGTCCACTCTGGTGCTTGTCAAGACAATTCTCGGTTTCCTGACCACAAAGAATTGTGGATCTTCGTTCTTCTCCAGCTCTGTGAGAAGTTCCTTCCCGCTCATGAGAAGTATTGTGTTGTTTACTTCTGGCTTCATTTCCTTATCTTTTATCGGAAGCAATCTGTGTGTTCTCCCATCCTTCTCCAGAGTATATGTGTTCATCCTCCCGTCATGAACAACATTTCTGTCATATTGCCATGGTCTACCCAGCAATATATGACATACGTCCATGGGAATAACATCACACAGAATCTCATCATGATAATTCCCAATTTTGAATTTAACTAAGCATTGTTTAGTGACACTTACCTGGTGTCCTTTCTGTAACCACGAGACTTTATATGGACTCGGGTGCTTAGTTGTTTCGAGCTCCATCTTTTCCACCATCTCGGATGAAACGATATTATCGGTGCTTCCGCTGTCCACTATGACTTTGCATTTCCTGTCCCTGGCTGTACAAGCGGTCCTGAACAGTTTGCTCCTCTGCACTGAGTTGTCCACCTCTTTCTCAAGTGCCAAAAGAATCTTATGCATTCCAAGCGATCTTCCGTTGTCCGCCTCTTCGCTCTCAGCATCACGCCTCTGCGCCTCAATGATGTGAGCTTTACTCCTGTCCATCTTCCTGTTTGGACAGTTAACGGCTTTATGTCCGTCTTTTCCACATGTAAAACATGTGATGACTCCTCCTCTTCCTCTACCTCGGGTACGAGGAATAGTGTTCACGTCAGTATAACCTCCACCCTGCTCTATATGTTGCTTCCTCGGCCCAGCATATTGCTATCTTTGTTCAAATTGTGGTAGCCTCTGCAGTGAGGTACCACCTCTCTCAATCTTACCCTAAGGTCTCTGCCACTCCTCCTTGGGCTTCTGAATTCTTTCGTGGGTAACAGCCTTGCCTCTGGGCTGACTTCTACCTCACCCTCACTGACCTTGCTTTTGGCTCAGCTTCTCCTCAGCTTTCAGAGCCATCTGGTACGCATCCTCAACTGTTCGGATGGTCAGCATGCTCAATTCGTCCTGAATGTCATATCTCAACCCATTCAGGTATCTCGCCACCTTTTCATCATCACTCTCCCGATGACCAGCTCAAATGTTGAGCCTATAAAATTCCTCGGTGTATTCTTTCACCGTCATCATATTCTATCTCAGGTTCTGCATCCGCCTGAACAATGTGATCTGATAGTCTCTGGGGATGAATTTCGCTTTTATCTTAGCGATCATCCTGTCCCAGCTCTTAATATTTTGTTTTCCTTTGCAACGCCTATCTGCCTGCAACTCATCCCACCATAAGGCTGCATGTCCTTTCAACTTCGTGACAACATGCCTTACCTTCTTGTCCTCTTCGATATCCTCATAATCGAAGTAGGTGTCGAGTGCTCGGATCCAATCCAGCAACTCCTCAGCATTCAGACTTCCCTCATAGACGGGAATGTCCATCTTGGTCTTCGAGCTCATCCTGGCGATAGCTCTGATCAACCTCTCTGTTGACGCGTCTTCTGCTGAGACCTCTTCTACATCGTGTCCATCTTCCTCTTCGACCTCGGAATCGCTGAACTCCCCAGCGCCAACTCCGCGCCTTAGGGTGGTCTCCATTTCTTCGAGTCTCGCCCTGAGATCTCATATCTGGCGTTCCATCTCTGGATTCCTTGCTGGCCTACCTCTCCTTCGGGCATCCCTGTCCTCACGATCAGGCGACTGCCTTTCTCTTCTTGGCGGCATGGTGTAATCTGCTTCTCTCTGCTACCTGAACAAAGAGAACTCTTCTCCCGCTCTGATACCACTCTGGCGCAAGCTGCCCTCGCGACAACCCGCTCTCACCAGGACCTTCTCTAACCTCAGCCCGAAGAGCTACAATGCTCTCAGATCCCATATCGGGACCTTTCCGTCACCCACAGGTTACTCTGTTGATCTCCTGACACGTGTCTCGGGAAAATCGGGTCTCGCGATATCGCGAGACTCGCTGCACTGTTCACGCGTAATCAACCTCTGATTTGAAGCCACCTGGACTCCACTCGCTCCCAGGGTCCCACGCTGCCACGTCACCCTTGGGATTTCGCGGATCGCGAATCCACGATGCAAGTTCCTTGAGGTCGAAAACCCTGAACGCCGAACCCCGATTCTCTGAATCCTCGTGATCTTGCACCACGTAACCCTGCTCTGATCGACGGCTCAGAATGACTCGGAAAATCGTGACTTGCGATTTCAACAAGTAAACTCTTACCTTGACAAACGCCGAATGCCGATATGCGATGGCTTGATTCTTGGTGCGCCTGCGAGTTTAACTCCCTCGCAACTCCCTGTAGATCTAACGGTCAGCGGGATTTCACTATTCTCCACAGCGACTTCAAGTCGTCGATTCTCTTCCCCTTGAATTTCTTCCGCCCCACAGGTTTCCTCAATTCTAATCCCTCCGGAACCTGTTCCACTGTGTTCTCAACGGAACTCTCCCTCCTGAGCTTTATCAACTCTAACTCCTTCATAGACCTTTACGCCGCTTCCTGTGATTGACTTTCCAACGACTCTCTAAGTGTTGAGTTCTTCAAATCCCATGCACTCACCTGCAACATAGATCTTCCACTCCCTTAGCTCAGAATCGCCGCTGAGACTTCAACTTCGGCCTGCACTTATCCTGCACGGCTCAATTAACCCAATTCAACTTCTGGGCAAACGAGAATGAGAGCTTAACTGTTGAGCCTCATCAACGCACTCTATGCGGATGAATTCGACTGCACTCTATGCAGGAATCTCCTGGCTCAAACAGAGAAACAATTGAAACTCATTCTCTTCTCTTCATCAAATTTCGAATCTACCATGAAATCACATACACAGCATACAAAACAAAAGCATAACAAGAAGCAAATATGCAACAGCATAATATCAACAACACACAGAGAATAATCACATCCATGGAATTGAATCAAAGCTTTCCTATTAATTCAATATTTGTACATGGGGATTCTTCACAGGTTCCATGCTCTGCTCTCTTTTGCTCTTGCTCCTGTATGAATGATGATAATACAATGTACAAAGGAGGGTGCCTATATTCCATTTTCCCTCTCGAAAACTACAACTATCAAATCTACAATCAATTTCCTATCTACCAACATTAAATCTAATAAATGCCTTCCTATCTACAATACAATACAAGTGCGCTTCTTTACGAATGGCTTCATGAAAGAGCGGCGCTACAACTTC
>WSFP011398431.1:0-26918 GCA_009831015.1 Picea engelmannii
TTTGCTAGCCTCATTCCTTTGGAAAGGATGTTTGACATACATGACATGTACAAGGAGAAGAAAGATATGGTTAAACCTGATGAGTACATGGAAGTTAATATTGGTTCCCCATAAAGTCTAAAGATTATAAAAATTGGTAAAGGAACTTCAAGTGAAGAAACAAGGGAAATTGAGAAATTGATCAGAGAACATAGAGATGTCTTCACTTGGTCTTATGATGATTTGAAAGATTACAACGGTGATATTATCCAACATATTATACCTTTAAAGGAGGACGGAAAGCCCTTCCGACATAAATTGTGATAGATTAATTGAAAGTTGGCTCCCCTCATTCAAAAAGAGTTGCAAAAGTTGCTTGAAGCAAATATAATTGCCCCTACAAGGCATTCAACCTAGTTATCCAACCTTGTAGTGGTAATAAAAAAGACATGTGTTGATTTTAGGAATCAAAATGTATCATCTGAAAAGGATAAATACACATTGCCCAACATGGGGCATTTATTGCAAAGAGTTGTAGGATCAATGATGATGTCACATTTGGATGGATTTTTAGGCTGTAACCAAGGGTGGGAAAATGAATATGATAGACATAACACTGCCTTTACCACACCTTGGGGCACTTTTGAATATTTAAGAATGTATTTTGGTTTAATTAATGTAATGCAAGTGTCGCTTTTCAGAGAGCCATGGACTATGCATTTAGAGATCTTATGGGGAAAATAATTAAAATGTATCAAGATGATCTCACTGTGTTTTCAAATGAAATAAGTTCTCATATTGGACATTTTAGGCAAGTGTTCATTAGATGTCACAAGTATGGAATATTGTTGAACCCCAAAAAGTCAATATTTGGGGTCCTTGAAGGAAAGCTTATTGGGAATATAGTTTCAAAGGATGGGGTAAAGGTTGACCCTGTAAGGATTATATGTATCAAATAAATCTCCTTGCCTTGGAACAAGAAATCCCTGCAAACATTTTTCAACAAAATCAACTTTATCTGAAGATTTATCCCAAATTTTTCCAAAATAACAAAGCTCATAAACAAGTTGCTTAAGAAAGATGCAATTTTCAAATGGGACGAGAATGGAAAGCCGACTTTCAAATCTATCAAAGAAGCCATTGTGAAATACCCCATGTTAGTAATAATAATAATCTAATTTTAATGCCGCAGCCAAGCCATACACCAAATTGGTGTATGACACCCCCTTGTTTGTGGGACAAGGGATCCCCTCCGTGCAACAATTTGACTGTTAAAGTCTACGTAGGTGTACATACCCTACCCCCCTCTGGATTCGAACTTGTGACCTCTTGAGAGGAAACAAATGTTCTTAACCATTAGGCCCATTTAAGTTGTCTAGATTATTGGAATGATTTCCAAGTTTTCTCCTTTGCCTCTAAGGATACCATTGTAGGTGTTCTGCTTCAGAAGAATGATCAAGGAGAGGAGAAACCTATATATTTTATGAGTAAAGTTATCAAAGACGTTGAATTGAAGTATTCGATGAAGGAAAAACAAGCTTGTGCTCTTGTTAAGTTGTTATAGCATTTCAGAACATATGTGGGTTACTCAAAGATAATTGCCTATGTCCCTCACTCCACAGTAAAATATATTTTGGCTTAGGAAGGTTGTTTAGGAACTAGAGGAAAGTGGGTGTCTAGGATTCAAGAGCATGATCTAGAAATTAAACCCAGAAATTTGATCAAGGGCCAAGGATTAGCCCGGATGATGGCATAAGGAAATGAAGTTTCCCTTGGAATGAAAGAAGATCCTTGCCATATGGTCTTAGTAGTGTTGGAGGGATTGGAACATCATGATTGGTATGTTGATATTATCTACTAGCTTAAGAATCTTACAAGTCTGAATCACTTGACAAATCATAAAACAATAACATTAATATTGAACGCCTCCAAATTATGTTCTATCAACCAAGGCCTTGAATGGAGAAATCTGTATGTATTAATTCTTAGATGTGTAGACCCCAAAGAGTCTAAGAAATTAATGAATGAATTTCATAAAGGGCTATGTGGTGTACATCATTCAATAAGGACCACCACCCACGAGAATTTAAGAGGTGGTTGCTATTGGTCGACTATATTTTCATATGTCCATAAGTTTGTAAGATCATGTTAGCCTTGTCAAATCTTTATAGGAAAGTAGAAGCTAGTATCCTTTCCTTTGCATCTAGTGATCGTGGAAATACCCTTCCAACAATGGGGCTTTGATTTTATTGAAGAATTTAAAGACAATTGTAACAATGGTTACAAATGGATTCTCGCGGCTATGGATTACTTCACGAAGAGGGTTGAAGCTATACCAATCAAGAGGCCGACTACAGATAAGGTTGTCATGGATTTTTCAAAAGAGAAGATCATCATTCATTTCAGAGTGCGAGGGAAGATTCTTATCGATGATGCTTAAGCCTTCAGTTCTTTATAGTTGACATCCTTTTGCTTCAACTATGGCATTGTCCTATCCCTCTCCTCCAACTATTACCATCGAGGAAATGGTCTTGTTGAATCAAGTAATAAGAATTTGATGAACATTATTAAGAAGATGACGGGGGGTAACAAGAAAAGTTTAGATAACAATACAAAGCATAAATATGGGTTGACATAATAAACAAGAAAGACTCTATTGGAAAGATCCTATTTGAGTTAGTGTACAGGGTGGATGTAACGTTGCCAATTCACCTGAAGATCTTGGTTTATAACTTAACGCATCGTTTCTCATACGATCAAGATTCAGTGAAGAACAAAATCAACCAATTGATCGAGCTTGATGAGAATAGAGGATGTGCTTTTGATCATCTAACAAAGAGTCAAGAAAAGACAAGGTTTGACAAGAAGGCTCGCCCAATATTTTTTTTAGAAAGGTGATCTTGTTCTCGTGTGGAACACAGGAGATGAAAAGGAAGGAAAGCATGGTAAGTTTAAAAGTCTTTCATTGGGTCTTTACAAAATTGGAGGTTTTGCATGTAATGACTCTTTCTATTTGAGTCATATGGATGGTGAGTGACTACCCTTGCCCATGAATGGGAAAGTTTTGAAGATGTTATGTCAAGGTAATATCTAATTCCATGGGGCATCATGTACTATAGTAAGTTTCTTAACCTTTCTTACTTGTGTAGTTTCACTTGATTGATTTCTACATTTTTCTTTGGTTTTAGAAAAAAAAGTTAAATGTTGCTTACATGTACTTATTTTTCTCTAAGATTTGCTACCACTAACATGTGCCTAGATATATTTCATTTATGCATGGATTTATTTTTCTCTTAGGGAAGGGGAAAAGGAACTTATGTCTTCACCATCCCCTGTATTTAACATCCACGATTGATAATGTTTCAGGTCTACAGGTTTTATGGATTCTGGAGCTCTCATGCACTCTCGAGATGAGCACATGTCCCTAAGTTGGAGCTAGTTGTTGCACCTCATATTCACTTCAATGTACCCTATATTTTTCACCAGATGTGGACCATCATATGAGTAGATTATGTGCTTTGTTGTATCATGATGAGCCAAAATTGTGGTTGTATTTGTACTCATGTATTGTATTGGACCATGATTAGATGTTTTGTGTATTGGTGGAGAGCCTATGTAGTATCTCCAGACCCCATGTGGTCAGTCATCACCCATGCTTTTAGTCCCTATTTCAAGATAGGATTTTATTTTATGGTTACAGTCGACTACCCCTTGATGTTGGGAACTCTTCATCATGTTAGTCATTTATGATCTGGGTTGGTATTATGATCTGAGTTGGTATGCAACCATCTTGGGTTGGATATACTAGGACACATGATCTAGGGGAAATACTAGTCTCTCTTACCCCTTTGTATATGATGTAGAAGTGTTGTTATATGTAAAGGTTATCGCACCTATGTATAACACACTTATTTTATGCCTAAGCATGGATCCTTCTCTTGTGTATTCATCACACTTTGGCCATCTACTATCAGAGATGATTCTACAGATGCTCACCCAATTTCACATTTCTTGAGGCACTCTCGCAGTTCTTGAGGCAGTACACATACCATGAGGCATTGGTCACATCCTTCAAAGAACATTTGGGCTATTTTATACATACATGAACATCCTCTACACGTGCCACGTTGGATATTCCATAGCACCCTCCTTTTTCATTACTTTTGGAGATGTTCCTTGTATGATTTAAGGGTTCGCCCACAAATGTGGTCTTTATGACAAACATGGGAGTGTTTTTTGTGATGGTTTGACTTGCAGAGGCATCTTCCTTGCCTTGTGGAGCATATTTGATTGATTTGAGTACTTGGTCATACCTTGGAGATACCTTTTGAGCATTCCTTGAGCACATTTTGAGGAGGCCATCCACTTTTGTGGTCCTTCTTCACCTTTTCATGAGGTCATTCCACTAGGAGGAGCTAGACGTTGGTACTTTGCTTGCTTGGGAGGATACCTCGCCATGTTTTTTAGGTCTCTATATCAATTTTTCCTTGGAACGTTGAACTTGAGAAGCAAATCGACCCCCATCTTATGGAATGTCCTCTTCTCATGAGGGTTTTATGTACACATGGCATCATTTGATTATGTATCGACTTAGTCTCCTTCTTTGTGTGGATGACAAGTATTTTTTCTTAGTCTCGTAAGCTAATTTTAGGGAGAAATAATTGATAAAGAATGAGAGGGATGTAGAATCCTCCTCTATAAATAGAGGCTCTCCTCTCATTCCAAATTGTTGTGAATTTTCAGATATCATTTGTGACTAAAATTAATAGAAAATCTACCTCTTGATGCTTTGGTGTCAATTCTTGGATATTTCTCTTTCTAGGTTGTCTTATTGGTGCATTAAAGATTTGTTACGGTGATTCAAGACTTCCACTAGCTTTCAAGATCGATCATTTGAGGGGTTACTATACCACTTGGAGAGGAGACGTTATAGGGTTTGTTCCTTCCTTCTTCTCTTGTTAGCTTGGGTAAGTGCTTAATCCATTGCTTTGTTTTCCTCTTTGTTCCTTGGCAAGGGTTTTAAGTATTTTGTGCAAGTTGTAGTTGATCTTGTTGGTGAAGATTTTTTCCTTTGAGGAATCCCTTCTTGTAGCACATTGGTCCTCTTAGCTTATCTTGATTAGGTTGGAGATTATTCTACCCTTAGGGTTCTAATATCTTACCCTAGTCCTTAGGGTATAAGTGACCAATTTTTAGAGGGGCATACTTCTTGACCCCATAAACCCTATTTGGAGAAAAAAAGGCACTAGTCATATTTCCAACAAACAACCAAAAAAACCCTAAAATGCATTTTTTTTTTAAGGAAAATCTAATTGTGAAAAATCAAAGATTTTATTTTATTTTATATTTCTTTCATTGTCTAGTGTAAATTGAATGGTTCATTTCTTTTCCTTCACAAATTAATCCTAGGGTTTGTGCTTAATTGTTGATCTTTAACCCCAAGGAGGCAAACCGGTCCTATTGGATTGAGCTTTAAGGTGTTATATAACATTTTGTGGGTTGATTTAAGGTGATTCTCAAGTATGGAAATTAAATTGCAACATTAAGAATCAGATTTGATGAAACCCAAAGGCCAGGGTTTGGTGCTTCAACATGTTTTATTTCTTATTCCTAGCCTCTAGTTCATTTATATGTTGTTTATGAAGCTTATCTTACATGTCTAGAGGTCGTCTTAATCTCTAATATGCTTAAAGTTGTTTAGTTACATAAATGTTTGATTTGGTGAATTCCAAGTGCTAACTTGTGAAACCCTAGGGGGATTCACCATCTAATCTACAAGTTACTTCTTAGTTAATGTTTATATACTTTTAGGACTTGCCACTAGCACTTGTTTGGTTGTCTTTGTATATAATATCTATCGCCCAAGTGGAAACATCCAAGGCATCTTGTTCTTTTTGTTGGATCTCTCTCTTGGATGGTAGTTTCATGACCCAAATATGATTTTTTTGTGTTTTATTTAATAAATCAGATTTAAAGTGAAATGATAGCCATATTTTTGTCCTCTCTTAGCATATAATCAAGTGGTAAACACAACCACCCACTACACATTTGATTTATGCTAAATGTCTTCACTCTTTGTGCCTTGAAGTAACTTAAAGTGGTTCTAACCTCTTATGAGTTTTGTTTATTGAGCGATAGACTTAATACAGATCTAAAGTGGTTAATGGTGTTTATCTTGCATAACATATTTGGCACACACACTTACTAGATCCTAACCTTTCTTTGAAGTGGATATGATTGTCATTCATGCAATTGTTTCTAGTTGAATATCTTTAGAGTATTGTAATCGTTGATTGGAATCCTAATGCATAGTTTTATTGTGGATTCATTAAAGTAAATCATATGATTACATGGTTTTATTTCACTTAAATAGGTTTACTTTCATTATTTCGGATACTCCCCATGGCTTCTAGGTTTTGGCATAAAGTGCAAGTGAAAGTGTACAAAGGTGACAACGATGCACTTACCATCTTGTTGGTCTAGTTAGCACCTATGTTGCGACTTTTCATAAGGGTGCTAGTTCAAGTGGTAACAACACCCAAGAGAGACATAAACTTATCTATTGATGTAATGCCTGGAGCTACCCTGGTATCCAAAATTCCTTACAGGATGAGCACACCAGAGTTGAAAGAGTTGCAAATGTAGTTGGAGGAGTTGCTGAAGAAGGGGTATATATGCCCAAGTGTCTCACTGTGGGGAGCGCCGCTACTTTTTGTTAAAAAGAAGGATGGGACCTTAAGGTTGTACATTGATTTTAGACAACTAAATAAATCCATAGTGAATGACAAGTACCCTCTTCCCAGGATTGATGATCTCTTCAATCGGCGAAAAGGAGCAAAGATATTTTCCAAGATATGTTTGAGATTAGTGTACGATCAGGGGAGAATCAAATATGAAGACATTAGTAACACAACGTTTAGAACAAGGTATGAGAATTATAAGTTTGAAGTGGTGCTATTTGGATTGATAAACACACCATCTATATTTATGTGTTTAATGAATGGTGTTTTCATAAATTACTTGGATAAGTTTGTCATTGTCTTCTTGGATGATATACTTATCTATTCCAAGTCAGAAGAAAAACATGAAGAATTATCGAGGGTGGTGCTACATGTGTTAAGGGAGCATCAGTTGTATGCCAAGTTGAGCAAATGCTTATTTTACCAAAAGCAGATCCACTACTTGGGGTATATCATCTCACAGGAAGGCATAATAGTGGATATAGAGAAGATTGAATCCATTAGAGGATGGCCCACACCAAGGAATGATACATAAGTCAAATCATTTATGGGATTAGATGGATAAATGAGGTTTATTGCGGGATTTTCAAAGATTACACATTCCATCACCTCTTTGCAAAATAAGGGGATAAAGTTTGAATGGACCTCCAAATGTGAGGAAAGCTTTTAGCATTTGAAGGAATTATTGGAAAATGCACCAATATAGAAGATTGATGATCTAGAGGAGGATTTCATATGGTGCATTGATGCATGCAAAGAAGGACTTGGTTGAGTCCTTACACAAAACGGGCATGTGGTATGTTATGAGTCAATGAAGTTGAAAGAGCATGAGAGGAACTATGCCACACATGAATTAGAGTTGGAAACCATAGTTCATGCCCTAAATATTTGGAGGCATAATCTCATGGGTAAAAAGTTTGAGATGAGGACATACCATAGTGATCCAAAAATTTTGTTTGAGCAACCAACATTAAATTCCAAATAAGTTAGATGGCTAGAATTTCCCAGTGAATATGAATTTGACATACAACATATTAAAGGTAAAGAGAATAAAGTGGTTGATTGTAATGTTCCTGACTTGGCTAGTCTTGGAAACTCAGCTAATGTGTGTGTGTGTGTGATTAATTGTTTACAACATATATATTGAGTATATAGATGGTAAATGAGAGAAAAGACTATAAATCATATATTATGATATCTGTGGAGTACAATGTCGAATGTGGCTGACAATAAAATAAATCACTCGACTAGATCAGTGAAAAAAGGATCTTAGCTGGAATACAATAAGCAAACTAAAATGATAATACCCAGTGATAGATGAACAATGCGGGATCAATGAATGATCTAAGAGATATGGCAACTCACACGGTAACTGTTGCAAGTCCAAAAAGTTTTCCTTGGTGGCTAGATCTCTCGGATCGGTCTGGAAACTATCCCAAACAGTGCACCCTGTTGTTCCTCTCAGTCCTGGTGACTAACCAACCCCTCTGTTGGTGTGTCTGGACCCGGATGGATCCCCCTGGGGAATGCACCCCTCTACTATTGGAAACATGTGCCCTAGTGATTCCACCATCGGAATCGACTGAGTTGTGTCTCAAATTGATCGCCATGTCCTATTATGAAATGGGTTAGAAGGGTTTCCTTGGATCTGGTCTCATTATCGCTCGGGAACCCTGAATGTGTCCTCCCCAAGTGTCGCACTCCCAATGTCCGGAAAATGCGTCCCCGATGATTCCCCCGTCAGAATATGACAAGAAACTAGGAAAAAGAAGCGTATGGCCTGCCTCTCAAATGGGTCAGAGGGGAATCTCTGAACTCTCCTTGAATGGGACAAGTCGATCCACTAAACCTCCTCAGAAGTTGCACCCTCTCCCTGAACAAGTGTGCACCTGCTGCTGAAGACTGATGGAAGACCTATGTGATCTCCCCGGTGACTATGGTGTGTCTCTCAACACCGAAATCATCCACTAGTGTAATCCTCATGGAATCCACTGAGCTACCTCTCCTGGGATGTGCCTTTCTCCTCAATGACAAATCAAAATCTGCATAATGATGAATTAGGTTATCAAAAGACAATTGCAGTATTGAGAAGCCAATATGCTTGGCCATGTATGAAGAAAGATGTGGTTGAGTATATAGCCAGGTGCATGGAATGTCAAAAGGTAAAGGTTGAACATAGACATCCAACTGGATTCATATAACCATTACCCATTCCTAAGTGGAAATGGGAGGTTGTTTCAATAGATTTCATTACCAAGTTGCCCAGAACAATGAAGCAACGTGATTCTATCATGGTATGGTGGATAAGCTTACAAGGGTTGCCCATTTTAGTTCAGTGAAGTTGACACACAAGGCAACCAACATTGCAGAGATTTACATGAAGGAAATTTCGAGGCTACATGGTGTGCCTAAGATAATAGTGTTCAATGTCAAAGATTCCAAATTTACTTCAAAGATTTGGAAATGATTATTTAAAGGATTTGGGACAAATTTAAATTTTATTACAACATATCACCCAGAGTCAGATGAACAAAAAGAGAGGGTTAATCAAGTAACTAAGGACATGTTGAGAATGTATGTAATGGATAAGTCATCCAAATGGAAATAACATTTACATTTAATGGGATTTGCATACAATAATGGGTATCAAGCATCCTTGAAAATGAACCCATTTGAAGCATTGCATGGCAGAAAGTGTAATGCTCCAGTGAGTTGGGACAATCCAACAAACAGAGTGGTGCTTGGGTATGAGATGCTCAAGGAGATGAAAGAACAAATGATTAAAATCAAATAGAATTTGAAGGCATCCCAGGACATGTAGAAAAGCTATGCAAACAATGCTAGAGTAGCCAGAGAATTCCAAGTGAACATGTATTTCTGAAAGTGAAGCCAAAGAAAAGTTCACTAGAGCTGGGAAGTTACACCAAGCTGGCAACTAGATATTGTGGACCATTCAAGATACCAGACACGATAGGTCCAATTGCATATATACTTGCATTTCTTGCATCCCTGCACATGCATAATGTATTTAATGTATCTTTATTGAAAAAATATGTACATGATCTTAACCATGTCATTGATTAGACTCTGATTCAGGTGGAGCCGAAAGGGAACTTTCTGGTAGAACCAATGTGCATCCTAGACCATAAAGTCAAGGTGCTCCAAAACAAAGCCATCGGGCAGGTAAAGGTCTAGTGGACCTGCTACATCCCCGAGGGTGCGACATGGGAGCTGGAAGATGCAATGTGAGAAGCATACCTGCAACTATCTTGAGATTGTGATGTAAAATTTGTATATATATGAACACTTATGCTGTGATTTGCATTGAGGATAGTGAAAAAATAAGGGGGGATGTAACACCCTAGTTTTGATCCCTGGAAATGTAATGTAATTGTATATACATGATCAAGGCTAGAAAACAAACAATATGGACGAGGGCCAACTATGTAAATATGTATATTGAAATTATTAATAAAATACATCACTGGTTGAGATACGAGAGGGACATGAACATTGGGGGTTGTGATTCCACAAGAGTGAAATGTGAGAGGGGGTTTAGGGGGATCAAAGAGGCCAAAATCCAAATAATAATATTTTATTATAAGACAAAGTCTTTACCTTAGCCTATGTTAAAGGCATATCAAGTTTTGGGTGCATGTTAAAGTAGTTGGGTGGAATTCCTTGAGTGCCAAGTGACAAGTTAAAAACATGTATACTTATTCCTTAGTTTGGGGAAGCTAGCAACCATTCTATTTATCATTCTCCATGATTGGAACTGCAATATGGAGGAAGTGACACACTATTGAACCCTGTAATATAAGGTCGTTATGTTGGTTGTAAATCCATGCCAAGAATTAGGTTGTTGGTACCTATCTGTAACTCCCAACAAAGAGATTTCCTAGCCATTCTATGTTGTAGCCCAGACAAGAGGTGAGATAAACTTAGTTATTGGATTGCATAGAAGGGGATCCATTTCTCTAGGTTGTGCAGGTTGAAGAGGAAAAAGAGTTGGTGAGTTGGGATGTTTGTGTGACAGCGAAGACCATATCATTTTGGGTATTGGGCTAGGTGAGGGAACTATATTCATCCATAGGATATCATTTTCCCTTGTGGTCTCATAGCCCTTGCTTAAGGGTGGCCTATTGCAGACAAAACTAGTGAAATAGAGCCTACGTGGGGAGGAACGTCCCTTGTATGCAACCAATTGGTGATTCTTTTTTATAAAGATGAGTATTATGGATTAAGTGTTATAATGATGTTATTTCTATGTATTTTACTGTTTTAAAAGCCATGAATAATATTTAATAATTAGGCTATTAGAGTTATATGTATTTGTGTGAGTTTTGCATGAGCCTACTTGTCATTTAGGATGCAAAATTTCATTTAATAGTAGGACATAACATGGTGTGTGTGTGTGTGTGTGTATTAAGGCATCAGAGTTAAATTTATGGCTAAATGTTGGAGAAAATTTCCAATGCCCGACCATCCCAATAGAAAAATTGGTGGTTGAGTATGTGACATTAAAAGTGGATACAAAATCAAATATGCATTTCCATTTTTAACAATGATATCAAAATCTATATAATCATCATCTTTCTTAATCTCCCGATCAAGAACTAAAGACCACAAAGTCTTAAACTTAGATATAATATTCAAAGCGTGGAAAATCATTGGAATCCAAAAGAATAAGTTGATTTCCAAGTTTATGGGCTTAAATATGGCTATGTTTACAAAACAATGGTTTGAGCTTCTTCCAATCTTTATCTAGGATGCTAATCCCTTGAGGATGAAACTTAATGTCTTCAGAGATTGGCATAATCTGTGTGATTCATTGTTTCTATTATCCCATTTGGTTGTCTATATTGCATCCACGGGGCCAACTTCTTTTTGTGATGTCACCCTCTAAAGTTCCTCACTTCACAATAAATCTTTCATGCAAGATTTCCAAGAGAAATAATTAGTACTTGTAAGTTGGTTCTCACTTGGACCAAACATATTGTAATATGTAAGTAAAATTACATAAAAAAACAAAAATTGACAACACAGATAGAAAGTTCTTGGAAAATTATCCACTTTATAAAAAATGGCACTAAAAAAGATGATCGAATGCTCAAGATGTACCTCTTGGAAATTTAAAAAACTGGGATTATAGGTGGATTTCTATCAACTCCATGAAACAACAAGATTAAAATGGTAAAACTTGTATAAACAAAGTACCCTAATATGTAGAGAACAAAAGGTTAGTTAATAAAAAAAAATGGACTCGTATCAAACTCAAAATGGCAAAGTTATGCTAGTTTGAAAATCAATGCCAATGGAGGGGGGTCAACTAGAAGTGCTACTTGGTAGGCTCATTGCATTGTTGATGTGGCAATATGATGAAGTGGCATACTGATGTAGAAAGGGTGCCATGAGGTGGGAGGTGGTTGGCCCATGTGGTAGTTGGTGTGCAACAATATGTCAACATGTTGTTGGTCCATGTGAATATCTTGTTTTATATGTTGACATGGCACAATGTTGTCGGTTGAACATTGGTGGTAATCTCCAAAGGGAATAAATACATTACAAGGGTGGTTTCCTTTGTGATGGTCATGGTGATTGAAGGTCCCATGTGGAAGGGAAACATTGGATATGAGTCATGACGCCTCGACCAAGGTGTGGTTCTTATGGTCAAAGCTACTTCAAGATGCGGTGTTGAATACCAAAGGAACCACCCACCCAAAAAAATCCATGGAGATTGCTTAGCCCACAATAGAAGAGTGAAAAAAGTGGTGAATGAAGGCTTGAGTATTTGAGAAAGAAAAATAACATAGCCTCGTAGACCGATAAAGCTTGAACTGCACACAAAACTCAACCCACACACATATGTCAACACACTCATAGATTCCAAGGAGGCTTGTGCTCCGAGCTCAAAAACATGCACAACAAACTAGTTGAGAACACCATAAAGACAAAAAAGCTTTGCCAAAGACTTAAATGCTTTGAGCTATTGTTATTTTGTTAGTACAATGAGACGAGGTAACCATCTTATCCATGTTCAATTTTTTAAGATTGCTTGGGACACAAGGCAAGGAGCATACATAAATTGGTGAAGGAGCACTTCAAAACTAAACTCATAATTGAAATGATGAAAAAGTTCAAAACCAAGGCAATAAAATATTAAATAAAAACTTTATAAAATTATATTTTTACCCTTTTGATGAACCACCAAAGATAAATGACCATATCTCATGAAAATGAAAGCCCCTTTGAATGAAATGTAAGGTATTTCTGGTTGGAAACAACATTCCAAATGTAATGGAATGGTTCACTTTGTGCATAAATGCTCAAAAGTTATAGAAACACAACATCAATTTGCATGAAAAGCAACTAACAAACACACTTGTGCAATGGATGAAATCAAATTTCAATGCACACAATACTCCTTCCATAGTTATCATAGGATATCATGTTCTTGATAAAAAAATGTGTGAAGCTTCGCATATGCTCCAATACCATGTTAAAAAAGCATGGTATATTCACATCAATCAAACATCCCAAGACATTCACTCACACTTAAATCAAGATAGAGACATTAATTTTTACATGGTTAAAATCCCTCAAATCCAATCTTGGGCCCAAAGGACCTAGAGACTTAAATGCTTCAAGCCATTGTTATTTTGTTAATACAATGAGATGAGGTAACCATCTTATCCATGTTTTATTTTTTAAGATTTCTTATGACACACGGCAATGAGCATACACAAATTGGTGAAGGAGCACTTCAAAACTAAACTCATAATCGAAATGATAAAAAAATTCAAAATTGAAGCAAGAAAATATTAAATAAAAACTTTATAAAATGATATTTTTACCCCTTTAATGTGTTGATATTTTACATATACAACTAGAAGTTATAGTTCTTCTTTCCTTATTACAATTAATTAGCACATTCACTGCATATATAAGATCACTGAAAGAGAGACAATCAAGGAAACAAGATAGACACAAAGATTATCTTGGGAAACCTTCTCGGGCAAGAAAACCCAACAAACTTCTTCTAAATAGATTCTTCAACCAAGAACAATACCAAGACAGAAAACAAATGGTCCTTTTGTTGCGTCACCCCTCTCTCCAAAACTTGCACACCTTTCTCTCTCTTATGCTTGAGTGAGATGAGTGAGTGAATGAGGCGTCTAGCCTCTCTATTTATACATAAGTGACTTGCCCCTTTTAACTATTAGGGCCAACTTGACAAGTGTCTCTTGATTATACTTTACATTAGCCACAATAGGGGCCAACTTGACAGTTTGACTTTATTTTATAATAAAGGCCACAATGGGGCCGACTTTACCAATACAATATAATAATATGCTTTTAGGGTTTTTGCATGATTAAGTACAATAGGAGAATATCTTCCACAACTACATATTCTTCAGTACTCCCTCTTAGCTAAGAAGGTATTCTTCAGGAACAATCTGCTTCTGCATGTCTGTACACTTCGATCATTGTCTTGTTGAATTTCATGAATCTATATATCATAAGAAGTTATGCACTTTCCTCCAACCTACGTTGGAGTTACCAACCTGTGCTGGGGCAACCTACCAGCCTGTGTTGGGGTTACCAACCTGCGCTGGGGTAGCGTACCATCCTGCGTTGGGGTTACCAACCTGCGTTGGGGTAGTGTATCGACTTGTGTTGGGGTTATCGACCTATGTTGGGGTGGCGTACCAACCTACATTGGGGTTACCAACCTGCACTGGGGTAGCGTACCAACCTACGTTGCGGTAGAGTACCAACCTGCATTGGGGTTACCAACTTGCGCTGGGGTAGAGTACCAGCCTGCGTTGGGGTTACCAACCTGTACTGGGGTAGCGTACCATCCTGCGTTGTGGTAGCTCATCACTTCCCTCTACTGGGGATCACATCACTTCCCTCTACTGGGGATCGCATCACTTCCCTCTATTGGGGATCACATCACTTCCCTCTACTGGGGATCACATCACTTCCCTCTACTAAGGATCATGTCTCACTACTGGATAAAACAATCACTTCTCACTACTGGAGAAGTCTTTTTGGATCACTCTAAGCTTGTCTCGAAAATACTCAACTTAACTTTGGAAAGGGGCTTGGTCAACACATCTGCTACCTCTTCGTTAGTGGCGATATATTGGAGTCTTACTCCTCCCTTTTGTACCATGTCCCATATATAGTGGTATTTGATCTCAATGTGTTTTGACTTGTCATGAAACACGTGGTTCTTTGACAACTTCATACAACTCTGGTTGTCACATAAAATGCAAGTTGTCTCTAATTTGATATCAAATAGCCCCGCCAACAACTTTTTGAACCACACTACTTCTTTGTTGGATGAGCATGCTGCAATATATTTTGCTTCAGTCGTACTGAGTGCCACACTGGTTTGCTTCCTGATGTACCATGCAATCATAGTTGATCCTATGTTGAAGCAACATCCAGATGTACTTTTCCGATCTACTACACTACCGGCCTAATCTAAATCAACATAGCCATGTAGGATTATCTCCTAATCTAAGGTATATCTGAGACCATAATCAATTGTACCCTTAAGGTACCTCAATATGTGTTTTGTCGCAATTAGGTGAACATGTCTCAACTCAACCATATATTGACTCAAGGTGTTCACCGCAAAATATATGTCTGGTCTTGTGTTTGTCAAATACATTAGTGATCCAATCATCTGTCTATACAGAGTGACATCCACCGTTTCTGAAGATGTATCATTTAGTAACTTCAAATTTGTCACCATGAGTGTAGGCATGGCCTTGAAATCCATCATATTGAACCTCTTCATAATCTCTACTGTATATTTTCCTTGGTTTAGGAAAATCTCATTTTGTCTTTGCCATATCTCTAGACCTAGGAAGTAGTGCATTATTCCTAAATCTTTCATTTCAAATTCTGCGGCAAGCTTCCTCTTGCTCTCGACAATGGGCTTCTCTTCTCCTGTCAGAAACAAGTCATCTACATATAGTAAAAATATTACTAGACTTCCATCCTCAACCTTGTAGTATAGGTTGGGATCTTCTTTACTCTTGGTAAAGCCCGAACTCATCAAGAAGTTATCCATTCTCCTGTACCAAGCCCTGGGGGCTTGCTTCAAACCATACAAGGATTTTTTTAGCCTACACACATGTGATTGTTTATCATTTGTCTCAAAACCTTGTGGTTGCTCCACATACACTTCTTCTTCTATCTCACCATCTAGGAAAGCCATCTTCATGTCCATCTGGTGTATCTTCCATTTCTTTACTGCAATTATTGCAAGTACAGTCCTAATGGAGGTGTATCTTGCTATAGGAGAAAAAGTCTCCTCATAATCAATGCCTTCTTTCTGGGAGAATCCTCGTGCCACAAACCTTGCCTTGTATTTTTCGATACTGCCATCTGCTGTATGTTTTATTTTGTAAATCCATTTTGAGCTTACAACTGATTTCTCTCATGGTCTTGGAACCACATCCCAAACATCATTTTTCAAAATGGATTGGTACTCTTCAATCATGCCATCCTTCCATTCCTTCTTTTTTGCAACCTTTTCATAACATGTAGGTTTTGTATCATTAATATCACTAAGGAGTGCCACGTAACTGGAATAGGGTTTTGGTTTCTTGCTTTCTCTGTAAGTTCCTTCTGGAGCATCGCATTTTTCTGCATCTTGTATAATCTCATAGGCCCAAGCTAGCCTCTTCTTTCCTCTAGGTGGATATGTGGGTCTTTGTGGCTCTGCCATGTCATGATCTTCTATATCATGTTCTTTAGGTACAATATCAATTCTTGAGTCTGCAATTCTTGGAGCTATCGATTCTTCATTGTGGTCTTCATTTGTATGACACTTCCTTGAATTGTTGAATGTTGCATCCTCATCGAAGGTAACATCTCTACAAATATCAACCTATTTTTGACTGGGGATGTAGATTCTGTATGCCTCCGATGTTTCACTGTAATGAACGAATATGCCCTTCTTTCCTGAAGGGTCCAATTTGGATCTTTTGTCCTTGGCAACATTTACATATACTGGAAAACCAAATATTCTTAGGTGGTTGACTTCTTGCTTCTTTCCTGTGAACATTTCTTCTGGGGTCTTACTCCCAAGGACACGATGGGGTGTTCTACTATGCACATACACTACCGTCCTTGCTGCTTATGCCCATAGATGTTTTGGTAAGTTCTTATCATGAAGAATGGTCTTCATTGCTTCCATTATGGTTCAGTTCTTTCTTTCTGCTACACCATTTTGTTGAGGGTTTTATGGAGTAGAGAGCTCCCTCTTAATCCTGACTTCCCCACATGATGCCTTGAATTCATTTGATGTAAATTCTCCACCATTGTCTGACCTCAAGACCTTAATCTTCTTTTCAGAGAGGTTTTCTATGAGGGTCTTGAATTCCTTAAATTTGCTAAACACTTCACCTTTTGTCTTCAAGAAATAAATCCAAGCTTTGCGTGAAAAGTCATCAATGAAGGAGACATAGTATACATACCCATTGGATGAAGACGTGGACATAGGTCCACATACGTCTGAGTGTATAGTGTCCAATATGCCTTTGGCATTGCTTTCACTTCTTGGAAATGGGCTCTTCACAATCTTGCCTTCTGCACATCCCTTGCATATGCTTTCATGGTTCACCTAGATTTCAGGTAGTCATGTCACCATCTTCCTCATGATCAGTAATGCCTTATAGTGTAGATGATCAAGTCTTTTGTGCCATAACTCACATGGGTTTACAATATTGTGAATTAGGGTTATTTCTGAGTGTCCTTTCAATTTGTATAAGCCTCCCTATTGGACACTAATCACAATTGCAGCATTGAAGGATTTCCCTTTTGGCCACATTAGAACTTCTCCATCAACAAACGAAATTCTGAAACCCTTCTCTTCTAGAGCTGAAATAGAGAGAAGATTCTTCCTTAACCCAGGTAAGAGTAAAACAACTTTTACCTTCATCAATTTGCCATAATCCAACTTGAAGGAAGCTTCTCCTACACCTTTGATAGGATATTAATAATCATCTCCAAGTTTCACTTTATGAGGTGAGTCCTTCTTGATCAAATTTGACAGAGAGAACGAGTATCCCGTCATGTGCTTAGAAGCACTACTATCAATGAGCCAAGTGTCACTTCCATGAGTGACAGTTCTTGAAAGGGCTGAGATTAAAAGGTTTGGTTCATTATCACTTTCTCCCTCTGGATATTTAGATCTTACGAGATCATTCTCTTCTAGAATGTATTTCCATGTTTGGCGGTCATTGGATCCTTCAAGTTTTCCATAAAGCCTGAAACTAGTAGTCATCCTACCCGGAACAAGTAAACAACAAATAATCTTTCAAGATATGGATCTAGACCTTACTAGAGATTTTTGCTTAACCAAGATGAAATTTGTCACAAGAACTGTAGCAACAACCAAACGTCTATATCTAGGGTTTATGAGGAAACCTTAATTTATTTCAATTTTTGGATTTTCGAATTCTGGTCCTGGGGAGTGATGCGCTTTGCTTGGGCGAGTTACTAGGTGATCTTAGATTTACCAACGTCCTCCAACAAAGGGTAAAACGTCACTCTTAGGGTTTATGCAAAAACCCTAATTCTGCAGCAACTGCAAAACTGAAAATTGAAACTTAGAGAGGGTGCACTGAGGTTAGCCAAGTCTTTATAAGTTGTGAGTTGGTCTCTTTCAGGGCTGCTCTGATACCATGTTGATATTTTACATATACAACTAGTAGTTATAGTTATTATTTTGTTATTACAATTAATTAGCACATTAACTGCATATATAAGATCACTGAAAGAGAGACAATCACATAAACAAGATAGACACAAAGATTATCCTAGGAAACCCTCTCGGGGAAGAAAACCCAACAAACTTCTTCTAAATAGATTCTTCAACCAAGAACAATACCAAGACAAAAAACAAATGGTCCTTTTGTTGCGTCACCCCTCTCTCCAAAACTTGTGCACCTTTCTCTCTCTTATGCTTGAGTCAGATGAGTGAGTGAATGAGGTGTCTATCCTCTCGATATACACAAGTGATTTGCCCCTTTTAGCTGTTAGGATCGACTTGGTAAGTGTCTCTTAATTATACTTTGCATTAGCCACAATAGGGGTCGACTTGACAGTTTGACTTTATTTTATAATAAAGGCCACAATGGGGCCGACTTTACCAATACAATATAATAATATGCTTTTAGGGTTTTTGCATGATCAAGTACAATAAGATAATATCTTTCGTAGCTACATATTCTTCAACATAACGAACCACCAAAGATAAATGACCATATCTCATGAAAATGAAAGCCCTTTTGAATGAAATGAAAGGCATTTCTAGCTGGAACCAACATTCCAAATGGAGTGGAATGGTTCACTTTGTGCATAAATGCTAAAAAATTGTAGAAACACAACATCAATTTGCATGCAAAGCAACTACCAAGCACAATTATGAAATGGATGAAATCAAACTTCAATGCACACAATACTACTTCCATAGTTATCATAAGATATCACGATCTTGATAAAAAAATGTGTGAAGCTTCACATATATTCCAATACCATGTTAAAAAAACATGGCATATTCACATCAATCAAACATTCTAAGACATTCACTCACACATAAATCAAGGTAGAGACACTAATTTTTACGTAGTTAAAATCCCTCAAATGCAATCTTAGAGCCAAAGACTTAAATACTCCGACCTATTGTTATTTTGTTAGTACAATGAGATGAGGTAACCATCTTATCCATGTTCGATTTTTGAAGATTGCTTGGGATACAAGGCAAGGAGCATACGTAAATTGGTGAAGGAGCACTTCGAAACCAAACTCATAATCGAAATGATAACAAAGTTAAAAAATGAAGCAAGAAAATATTAAATAAAAACTTTATAAATAATATTTTTACCCCTTTGACGAACCACCAAAGATAAATGACCATATCTCATGAAATTGAAAGCCCTTTTGAATAAAATGTAATGCATTTCTAGCTAGAAACAACATTCCAAACACAACATCAATTTGCATGCAAAGCAACTACCAAGCACAATTGTGCAATGAATGAAATCAAACTTCAATGCACACAATACTCCTTCCATAGTTATCATAGGATATAGTGATCTCGATAAAAAATGTGTGAAGCTTCACATATGCTCCAATACCATGTTAGAAAAAAATGGTTTATTCACATCAATCAAACATCCCAAGGCACTCACTCACACATAAGTCAAGATAAAGACACTAATTTTTACATTGTTAAAATCCATAAAACAATTGAAAACAATCCACAATACTAAATGCAATCTATTAATGGGCAAGAATGTCTCATGCATCGACCATCAACAAATGACCCTTAATGATCTTTAAATAGAGACCATGGACTAATCAAGTGCCAGGCCATAGATCGAGTGTTGTTAATATCGAGAAGATGTTGAATGATCACATCACTCATATGTAAGGTACGACTGTGACTGGTTGGATTGACAAAGTACAAAATAATACTAAAGAAACACACTATACCTATAAACACATTAGACGAAGTTATCCTTAAGCTAACTTCTAATGTTGAAATATCCTAACATCCCACTCCAAAACTTGTAGGTACAACATCTTAGAAACTGGCCTGATAACAAGAGAAACTTAGGTAACATATATTCACTATTGCATTAATGAAAACCATCACAAAGAGATGACTATTTAGTCCACCTGGGTAGTGCCTTTCCATTCCCCTTGTAAGTCCCCTAAATTCTCACAATACACAAAGGCATCTATCAGGGGAAGATTGACAAAGCTACCAACTCGAAGGAGGGCCTAGATCAGAATTAAGGGTGCTTCCAATTTGAGAAAGTTCATTTGAGAATGGATATGGAACTTTGTGATTCTCGTTTCGGGTGCCTTTGCTTTGTAACATATTTCCCAAACTTTACATAGAAACGATCTCTAGATGTATCACCTTGTCAAAATTTTGCCTCGCACTATGACTGCCATATCTCTGAATTCTTAGAAAGCGTGAACACATTGTCTTGTATGCTCATGACTTCCTTGGTGTACTTTTGATTCTTACTTCACAAACATCCCCCATCGTGGCACAACAACATTCACAATGGTCCATTTTAGGTGCAAAAACCCAATACACTTTGCAACTAATGGTTCCAACACCAAACCTTGAGTACAAGTGAGTGAGGAAGGAGAAACCATGAAATTTTGGTAGAGAGGGTAGAAACAATCGAGAGAAACATGACAACATTTTATTTATATATTCCATACCGCTAATTTCCATAGCTCTCGAGGAGGATGAAAACATGGTTTGCACAACACGCCAAATCTCCAACCCTTGCAGTGAGACAAGGTTAGTAAGGCATTAGGGCCTTGATTATGTCGACATTGAAATTTCTAGAATGAGCACCAACTTGCCCCAACTTAAAAGCCACTATGACGTGATAATCTAGGGAAGGGATACCAAGGCCCCCCCATGGGATTGGGAGGGCATGAATTCTTTCATTGCCCTCTATCTAAGCCCACAAACTTCCTTCAAGCCTCAGGGCTCTTACATTCACCATTTCATTTGTCTTCAAGTTGTGGGCTTGTTTCCCCTAGAAGAGGTTGACATCTAGAATGATTTGTAGCGAAGGGGCTATTATATGGACGAATTGAGGCATGCATGAAGAGAAAGGAGACTTTCCATTGATCAATGCTCAAATGATGACAATGGAATATAAAACGATGACTATGTTATCTTGAGTTGTTTGTTTTAGGAGCATGATTATTTTTTACATTGCAAGTGCTTTGTCTTCATTATTTGTAGTGTGTCCTAACCCCAAGCACAAGTAATCTCCTATTTTATAAAATTTCCTTAATAAGACAAATAATATATACATCCCGTGAGACAGCGCGGTTGGTAAAGACCTTTCTCCATGTTGGGAGGAGGTCTTGAGTTCTATTCCGGTTGGGTCTCCGGGACGAATTGTAATGGCTGCTAGTGTCAGTCTGGACAGTGATGTAAATGATTTATATCTCTAATATAAATCGAGTTAATTTCTCATGGAAAAAAAAAAAAAAGACAAATAATACATATTTTTATGAGTGCACCAAAAGAAGTGAGATATATTTTATAACATAGCATGGATGAGATGCATGGTGTAATGCAATGCTAATAAACTAAAAGGAAACAAAAGTCAAGATACATAATGTAAAAGTGAAAAAATAAAATTGACATAACACAAAACAATGATATAAATTGTAGATTCATTTTAACCTTAATCTTTAAGCATTGAGAAGTTTAAGTTTAGATTTTTTGGATCCCTCTTAATGCTAAATAGTTCTAAATAACTTTAGATTAAGTTAGATTTTGTTATAAAAAATATCTTATTAATATCCACTTTAATCAACTTGGTGTCTCACACATGTTAAAACTTTTTTTCTTCCCATTTAAATGATAGAACCCACTCTCCATGAAAAATATTACAACATTGCTCATTCCTAAGGAACACAAATTGCCAACTCAACCTATGTTGACTAACACTTCCTGCAAATAGTTAATATAACTGGTTAAAACTATTTAATGACCAAAAAAACGAACTTCCAAAAGTTAACCACCTATTGGAAATCATAGTTTTACTCTCTAAATATTGTATTTTTTTTTCGCCTTTTTCCTATAAATTTTGTCTAAAATGTAGTCAAAAATTAAAAAAAATGAATGGATTTGGAGATTTCAGTAAGTAATTTAGATTACATATATCATACCGTGGGGTTTTTTTAAGGGTACCGAATGGATTTATGAATGCAGTCAGAAATTAAAAAAAAATCAGATTTTACTAATAATTAATTTACCTGATTCCAATGATAATATCGACCAGAGGAAGAAAAGATAAGAAAATAAAAACCATGATTCCAATGATAATATCGACCAGAAGAAGAAAAGATTAAAAAAAAAAACAAACAAACGTAAAAACGTTTAAACTACACCTTAAAATATAAAATTGAATTATTCTCTATTAATTCCATGCTCTAAATGGTAAGCGGGAGCCAGCAACTTGAATATATGACTGGGCCTGCCCCTATTTGCTATTCCCGCTGTCGTAAAACCCTAAATTCGAAAAGTCAAAACCCCGTGTTTGAAAAGTAGTGGATAAAGCTTTTCGATGCAAAGCATTCAAATACGAGATTTGAAGAGCTTCAACAGCTCATCAAAGAAGGGAGTGGTTCAGATCTGTCAAAGGAGGGAGGGATGAGCAGCAGAGTGCAGAGAAGTTCCCGGCGAGGAGTATATCATTCACAATTCTACAGAGACCTCTCGTCCCCGTTGAAACTCGATTTCTCAGCTCAATCTCAGCCATCCTCCTACTCATCTCCATGGCGTCACACCTTCGACGGACCCGATCCTCCTCCTCCTCCCATACTTTCTCTCGAAGAACGCCTCGATTTCCCGCCCGACGGGCCGCCTCCAGATCAAGAGTTCAAGACTCCGCTACGAACCTCCTCCCCTTCCTCCTCCCCCACTTTCTTCGTTCATTTCAATTCCTCTACCCCCATTGCGCAAGGCGAGACTGCACCATCAAACTTTCAAACTCCTGGGAGTTCAAAGTGGAGATCTCCTCCTCTATGGGACGGAGGAGAGAAGCAGCAGGAAAAGTCCCTTGAGTTGCGTGATGGGCAGCAGCGGCAGGAGCGTGGTATATTTACGCTTTCTCCTCCTGGAGAAACTGTGCGGCCTGAAAACCAGGCAAACGGAGATGCGGATGACCAACACTGGCTCATCGTTTATGGGTATGGTTTCCGTGCTTTTTTTTTTTATAAATAAAATGCTTGCTTTAAACTTTTGTACACGCATTTTATAGGGTAAAAGGGGGTAAAAGGCCTAGAAGCTATAATTCTTTCCAATTCTCCTGAAAATATCTCTAATATTTCTACTAGATATAAAATCTAAAAAAATTGCTACAAAGCTTAAATTCATTCTGGCCTGCCCATGTTTTCAAGAAACCTTATGGCTTATGCCTATTACGCAAGAGTAATCCTCTGGATTTTAGATCGGAGGTCATATTTTATATACCACAAGGTTTAAATGGTCCAAGAAAAAATAGTGGACTATATAAGTGTGTGTGTGGGGCTGACAACAAAAATTTCTTTCAACGTTGTATTCTTTGTTTCAAAGAAGATATATATATATATATATATATATATATATATAAAGTGAAAATTCAAAGAAATTTTGTAATTAAACATGAACATCCATTAGGGCAAAAAGGCCTTGGAGGAGACCGTCTGGTCCGCTCGTTCCATTGTTTTTAAAGACTGCAGGAATACGGTCTATTTATTCATTGTTTTACTTATGTTTATGAATGCCATTGTTTTACTTATGTTTATGAATGGATGTTCATGTTTTACTACAAAATTTATTTTACTTATGTTTATGAATGGATGTTCATGCGATGGCCATCAAAATAGGAATAGGGAACGAGCGGACCAGACGGTCTCCTCCGAGGCCTTTTTGCGTTACCAACATAATAGCCAATTTCCTAAAAAATAAGCAGATCATTACTTCCTTTAAGTCCCCCAATACCATTTGACAGACGGTGGGATCTGTTAAAGATTCATCAGATCCTTGGCATTGTGAGGGCGTTTACAAGATATCAGGTTTATGCAACAAACGCTACATTGGAGTATTAAAGGACATGAGACTGATATTCGCCATAATCGGATTTGCATCTTAGCCCAGCACAGCATTCTAACAGGACAAAACACCACATTTGCCTGAGGTCACTGAGGTGATTGCAAAGGTGAATCATTACTCGAAATGACAATTTAGAGAATCTATTGAGATTGTCAAACATCCCACGATCTTAAATTGGGACGGAGGAGTAGAAATTAGTATGAGTTGGATTCCTTCAACCTAGCAGCAGAGAAATCATATATCGAACCAACAACTAACCAAAGATGAAATCGGTGTTCTCTCATCTAGGCCAACGTGGTTCTAATTATGTTGGTTCCGTATTAATAAGCAAAAAATGGCAAGTCACATAACTCCACTGATTGTTTCGAAGATGAACCGAGATTCATAATGGTTCGAAATATTGACACTAGATCAATTAATGAGGGATTCCTGAAAATAATATGAAGGAAATAACTCTTTTACAGTGTAAAAGAAGACGATAATTTCCTTTGCAGCAGGTATAAAGGAACATGGTCTTTACAAGTTTGTGGCAGGTGATGTAACGAAGTCATATGCTTTCGCGACTAACAGTGAAAGTAGCAGCAACAACAACAAATTGTGGCACTAAAGATATGAACATGTCAAGTTTCTCTTTCTTTTCTTTCTAACGAAGTGCAAAATGCTGCTTGGATCATCATATACAAGAAGAGAGGAAAGATATATGTGAGGCCTTTATAGCAGGCAAACAATACAACGCAACGTTCAAAGATGACAAAGCTTGGAGTGCTAAAGCAATGTTGGATTTGATGCATTGTGATATTTGTGGATCAATGCAGATACCCATGACATCCGGTGCAAATTACTTCTTACGTTTTCTTGACGACTTCTATAGAAACCCGAGGAATAAATCTGATGAATTTTATGAATTCAAAGTCTTTAGAGTGGTGGAAAAGGGGTCAGGAAGGTGTGTAAAGGTCTTCCGTTTTGATGATGGAGGAGAATTTGTTTCAAGTGAATTTGCTGATTTTGTAAAAGGAAAGGAATTCAATGGCTTTGTCCCTCATACTGCTCCTCAACATATTTGGGCTGTGCAGAGGCTAAGCAAAATGTTTGTTGACACGGCAAGATCAATGATGTAGTGTAGGGGTGTACTAAACGAATATTAAATATTGGGGAGAAGCAATACACATTATTGTGTATTTGCTCGATAGAAGTCCTACAAAGGCAGTCCAAAACATCACACCAGAAGAGGCTTAGTCAACCAAAGGTTAATCATCTGAAATTTTATGTTTCTATAGCACATGTGTTGATTCCAACGGAAAAGAGGCAAAGTTAGAGGCCAATTGTTGGTTGGCTACACTGAACAATCTAAGGCCTATATATTGTTGGACATCTTGACTAACACTGTAGTAATTATAGAGATGTAATTGTAGTTAAAACTTCAGGGATATTTTTTGTCCAAATCAGATGTGGAAACCGATGATATTGGCTACTTGAAGTTGAAAAGTCAGCCAAATTGAAAGGTATACAATTGTAGGAAGAAGGGGAGTCATCATGGGTAGATGTGTGCGTTGCATATGCTGATTTAGAGGCTGAAATAACACCAAATTAGGGGGTAAGCAATGCTGATTTGGAGGAAATAGCTCAAAGACAAAGACTAAAGTGGTATTACACACTTCGGAAGATGCAAGGTTGAAGGAGATTTTCTTGGAATCAAGCTGAAGATGAATTTTGCATTGATGTTAATTGCTCTTAATTCCTTTGAACCATAGAAATTGATGAAACCTAAGGGCATGGCAAATGGGAATGGCCATGAAGGTCGAATATGACGTTCTCATGCAAAACAACACTTGGGTGTTAGGAGAGCTACCTCCTGGGAAGAAACTCATTAGCTTCAAATGGGTTTATAGGGCAAAATATAATGCAGATGTTTTTCTGTACAACACAAGGTAAGGTTGGTTTCCTAACGTTTTGCTGATTAGAAAGGAGTGGATTATCTCTCTAACAATGAAGTTGGTCACAATCAGATTGGTGACAACTACGGAAGATCTCTTTGGCTGGAAGATTTACCAAATGGATGTAAAGAGCGCATTCCTCAATCTTTCAGCCATAGGGGTTCCAGGGTGTGTTAGAATTAGAGAGGTAAAGCAGAAAATCACTGTCTTTTAAAAAACTGTTAGTGAGAACAGTAAAGATCTGAAATAAATCTAGACTTAGAACAAATAAGTAATCTGAACTTTAGTGTTTTATATGAGTGCTAGATTTTCATTCTGATCATGAGCAGATGTTAGATAAACTCTTTCTAAACAGAACACAGATCTGAGCAGTAGTTTTACCAAGATCTAAACAAACTGATCTAGGTAAAAGACAAACAGTTCTAAACAATAAGATTAGATCTAGACAGTAGATAAACAGATCTTAACAATAAACAGATCTAGATAATTAGATGACTGATTTAATCAATGGATCTGATATAGATCAGATCTAAACAAATACAAACAGATCTAAATCATGATAAGTTTAAAAATCAAAGTACAACTTATAGATCT
>ML857554.1:2876-26917 GCA_009831015.1 Picea engelmannii
GGGGTATCCCTAGTAATTAGGATTACTAAAGCTATAACAATGAAGCTCAAAGGTGATGTGAAGAGATAGCTATAGCAAAACAATGTTTTTTGGTAGTATAATGAAGTAAAAAAGGGTGATGGAAGGATCAAGAGATTAGTGCCAATCCAAACAAGGGAAAAAGGAGTCAAGAGGCCAATCCAGAAGAGCAAGCTCAATAAAGGGTTAAGACTACAAGGGCTACAATATTGGATAGGCACTAGTCCCTTATCCTCAATCACCCCTTTATTCTCATTATACTACAAAAAACATTGTTTTGGTAAGCTATCTTTTCACATCACCTTGAGCCTCCTTGTCATAGCCTTAGCAATCCTACTTAGGGATACCCCCCTTGTGTTGGAGAAGAGCCAACCTAAAGTGAGAGGAGGAGTTACTGAGGTGACAGTGGGTAGCCCCTCTGTGTTTCCCTTGGGTTGCATCCATGGATTGGGACTTTTTTCCACTTAGATGCGAATTGAAGAGGTATCACCAAGCTCATAGCCTAGTTTAAACTTTAGTAGGTTCTAAGATGTCTGATTCAAATAGAAACATTGGCATTTGGCCAAATGTGCAAAAAGTTCTTTACAATCGTATCTCAAAATAGCACAGCTTCCTTTGATGCTCATACTAAGAGGATTAGACGGATACTGAAAATAATTTAGAGTTTTCTTCTCTTGATTATCACTCTTAGTTTAGTGGCATGGGTTATCTTTGGTCATTACTATGTCACGCAATACATTATTTGACAATGCTCTTTTAAATTACAGTAATTTGATTTGCTTTCACATCCAGATCAGTGTCATTTCTCACGTTTCATTTTTATAGAAGCTTTCTTCAGTGCTCATACTGAGTTTTCACCTCATAATAATAACTCCCAGTTTGTTGGTATGTTTAATCTCCATAATTTCTATCTTTCAGTTATAACATAGACTCATTCTTAGATCTTTCTATGTCCAGATGAGTGGCACATTTCATTGTTAGCTATTTGTTCTCTTACATTGTGTTTTATAGGCCTTTGTCACATCTCAGCTAGGTGACTACTTTGATGGTGTTCTACATGTCATGGCATTTCTAAATTTATCAATCGTTTATTTAAAGTATGTATTTAGACAATTTTGTGTGTATGCAGATCTCTTAAGGTCTTGTTTTTAGAGGAGAGTTCGATAAAAGATGAAGGTGGGGAATGGCTGCATGAGCTTGCTCTGAGGAGCTCTTCACTGGAAGTGTTGAATTTTTATCTCACATGCTTAGAAAGCATTAGTATGAAAGATCTCATGTTAATAGCCACAAACTGTCCAGCATTAACCTCTTTAAGGGTTAATGAATGTGATATTCTGGATTTAAGAGGTGTTCTGGAGAAAGCTACAGAATTGGAAGATTTTGGTGGTGGGGCATTTGATAACATTGATGGACATGCATTAGAAACTGAATATCAAAGTGTTAAATTTCCTCCAAAGGTGATATCACTTGTAGGACTCAATTACATGAGTGACACTGGGTTGCCTTTCATTCTTCCTCTGGCTTGTAACCTGAAGAAATTGGATTTACAGTTCACGTTTTTGAGCATGGAAAATCATTGCGAGTTACTTCGTCTATGCACTAATCTTGAAGTTCTAGAGGTATGTTTCCGAATAAAAAATCTAATACTGTTTACTGCTTTTGAGTTTCTTATTCTATGCTTATTATTTGAGATGTCCAGGATATTGGAGTTTCCTAGCATGGAAACATGTCTGAAATGGGAACACCTCATAATTGCATCGAATATACCCAGGAAACATTTTGGCATTGCTATACAAAAATAAGAAACGTTTCAGGATCTTTTGGACAGATTTGTTTTTAAAACCTTTTTATCAAACTTCTCCTAGAATTTTGTAGCGTGTGGTCCACAATGATAAGGAAAGCCGCTCAAGACAAACACTAAACAATGGCAATGATTAAAGCTGAAAGTTAATCTTTATGTTTGTTTAGGAAATGTAATAAAACCATTGGTCAAATAGAACCTATACGCTAAAATATATCAGTCTATCTTGACAAAGCTGTCCTTGCTGTTTACGTCTTTCTGAAATTTTGAAATGCCCATTTTGGAAGCCTTTCCCTTGCCTATTTAGGTTGCTTGGAATTTCTCAATTTATAACCATGAGAAGGGAGCGCCTTCTAACAGATTGGTGGATATAACATTATTAAGTATTCAGCTACCACGCTTTTCCAGGTTGTGAACAGCTTTTTGAGTGCAAGTTTTAAGGAGGTTGGCATTAGCACATGCCATGTAATCATTTCTTGGAGGCAAGGATTCTTCTTTCTTTTATCATTACCAGCCTTTCTTTTTATTTTTATTTTTTCTAGGCCAGGATGATTGTCAAATTCATATCCATTCCCTGTCTGGCTAGCTACTAATCATACTTTTACGTTGACAATTCTAATATCTTGTTCAAGAAATATAGAACAATTTTTTCAAGTCTTATTCACGATTTGAGACATTTTATATATCGCTATTATGAGCTTCAGGTTAACAACACCCGTCAGTGTGTTGGTTCAATGAAGCTATTTCTCTAAGTGAGAGAGATAGAGGACATAGGTAATATAGATGGACTCCTGTAGACATCGTTGAAATTCTTTTCAGCAGTGTTTACATCTGCTTCAATTTCAACAAAACTTGTTTCCTGTAATACTCCATAATCATTCTTAAAATAAAAGTCAACTTCTAGAAAGATAACTTTCAAGCCAACAGCCAAACTCCCCATCTGACTTGTAAGCTGCTAATTTACTTAAAAAGATTAACTCTAATTCGAACAGAATCATAAGGTCAATTATGAAAATCTGGGGAGTTGGAGTGCATAGAATGCTGCCTATAACAAGAGAAGTGTCCTGACAAGAAGATTTGTGAAACTTGAATGAAAATTCTGAACTGAGTAGTAATTGCTTTCCTGTAAACTATGGACCTGTTGTCAACTCATACACGTTACAGCTAAGAATGGGTTTCTCATTCTTATAGAAAGATGCTGTTTTGTATTATGTATTCTCTTGAACTATTGCCTGGTTGCAAGACTTTGAAACCATAAGGTACTCTTTTTCCATTATAAAGCTTGTCTCAGTCCGTTACAGGTTTGGTTTACTAGCAGTAGTAATAATCTCTCGAGTTCTGTAGCATCTGCTTCCTAAACAATTTCAGGGAATTGTTGATTTTGAACCTAGTATACTTTCTTTTACTCAAATCAGGTCCCACACGCAAAATATTTCAGTCCAAAAGTGGTTTCCAAGCTGGCCAAATCAGAGACAAAAATAGGGAGGACGAGGGGAGGAAGACAGGGAGAATTTATGGTGGGTAGAATTTGCCTAGGTCCACAGCCTGCAGCCTAGACTGGAAAATATTGTCATTCTCTAAGATTAGATTTTATTAATCTGAAAAACCATGTGTGATATATATACATATCTCAACAAGAGGAAACCCATAGGTAATTAGTGAGGGTCTGTTGGAAGTAATTGTCTTTGGACTTAAATTATTCTTTCATTATACTGTCAAGGTTCTTTCTAAAAGTGTAAAGGCTATAGTTCAATCTTTCCATTGTCATAACATATCTCTATTAATACAAATAGTCATTATTATTTACTGGAATGAACAGATGTCTTGGAGTTTTCAGGCCTTGAGACATATTTCTTATGTTTATGTAGGTTCATACTTGTCTTTTCTATTTTCCAAATAGATGTTCTGGAATCTGTACTGTAAAATCAAATAATACGAAATAATCCGTTATTAGATTTTCAGAAAGGAATTTATTCACTTTAATTGGACTAGAATGGTTGTTAACTTGTTTGCAAACAGGTACGGAATGTGATTGGAGACAGAGGGCTAGAAGTTGTTGCAAACCACTGCAAAAAGTTAAGAAGACTGAGAGTAGAGGCCGGGGAAGAAGAAGATGAAGAAGAAGAGCAACATTTAGTCTCTCACAGAGGGCTTTCTACAATAGCTCAAGGCTGCCTCAATCTGGAGTTTATTGCTGTTCATGTAACAGATATAAGCAACTTGGCATTGGAGGCTGTTGGAGAATACTGCAAAAATCTTAGGGACTTTCGTTTAGTTTTGTTGGATAAAGAAGAACAAATTACTGATCTGCCACTTGATAATGGAGTCATGGCTTTGTTGCGTGGGTGTAGCAAGTTAAACAGATTTGGATTGTACTTAAGGTCTGGAGGGTTGACAGATACTGGACTTGGTTATATTGGGAAATACAGTACAAATGTAAGGTGGATGCTGTTGGGTTTTGTTGGAGAATGTGACCAGGGTCTCCTTGAATTTTCAAAAGGATGCTCAAAACTGGAGAGACTTGAAATGAGAGGCTGTTGTTTCAGTGAATCTGCAATAGCAGCTGCAGTGCTGAACTTGAAATCATTGAAGTATATCTGGGTGCAAGGATACCAAGGAACAGAAACAGGTAAGAAACTTTTGGCTATGTCACGACCATTTTGGAACATAGAGTATATCCAACCTCTCCCAGGGACAGGGGATGAACTTAATGTTATGGAAGAAGAATTGATTGGACACCAACCAGCACAGATCTTGGCATACTATTCTCTGGCCGGAAGAAGAACAGATAATCCAAAGTCTGTGATCCTTTTATCACCTCATTCTTGATAAGTAGAAACAATTTAAGTTGGATTGTGCATTTCATTATTGTGACCTGTATTTATGTACAGTAAGAAGCAGGAGAGCATGAGGTGGCTGAACTGTTCTGCCTGCCCCAATTAACGTGCTTTCCTAACAGTTTGGATAGAGAAATATTTTCATTCAGCTCCCATACCCTTCCTACTGCTGCTTGTTAAATAGAGATTTGGGCAGACAAAACCCCCTTTTTGTGCTTTCCTACTACTTCTCATGAAAGGATTGTCTGCTGGCTAGTCTCTCTTCACAGTATTGTGTTTTGAGGTATGCAGTTATACTATCACCTTTTTTATATGATCCTTTGTGCACTAGTCTTTTGCACCTTCTCTATGAGATGCCATTGGCAAGTGAGCTAAAGCTCTTCAATATAGTCAACTCCTACACCTAGCTTCTGTATGATCCAAAGAGGCTCTCCATTTAGAATATTTCCATGGTTTTATTGATAAATCAATGTTGGAAGGTCCTATAAGACCGATAAGAATTTTATTAATGTCCAATGAATCACCACAATAGTAGGTCAACAAAACTCAGAAGTACTAATGTAAGTACATAGTGGGAGTGCAAAAGCAACTCCTAAACCCAATCTACAAAAATCATAAACCCCAAAACCTACACATGGTACTAAAAAAGAATACAGATACAAAGCAAAACCCAAGTCGAACATAAAATATGGTGTCAAGTCACATCAAAGCTAGAAGCAGGATGGGAGGACACCACCCATCTGCTGTAACTATCCTAACACCCGAGACCATGAGGGAGAATTTGGCGATGGATCTCTAAGTACTGGAGACAGTGGAGGGGCGAACAACCAAATTGAGTTGTGCGTGAAGTATCCTCTATGCCTTGATGGGAAGTGATTTGCGAGCTGTAGGTCTCGAGGAGGTGCTCCAAGTTCTACACTAAAAAGAAGAAAGCATGCACAAAGCCTTAGATGTATGTATTCCAAGGTCAATAATGGAGATGAGGTTTGATGTGCAAGTCAATTTTGACCTCTAATTTAACAGTTGCTATGAGATAAACGTATTCATAAATGATGCTTTAACCAGAGCTCCGACTTCCTTAGTCTCAACGCATTCATAAATGATGCTTTAACCAGAGCTCCGACTTCCCTAGTCTCCTTTCATCCGAGAAGCTAAATATAAGCTTGCATTGTATAGCTCCATTTTAGCTTATTAGTTTCAAAGTTAATGTGGATAATTGACTCTGATTTAAAATTGCATACAGGGACAATAATTCTCTTCTTTTTATTTTGGAAAAGACATCTTATATTTCAGTACTAAACAATAAAACATAAATCAAGAATAATACATCATGGAGCCAAAGTGTGAGCCCACAGGTTTTCCCGGCAAGGAGTGCTAGCATGTTCACTTTGGTTCCAATCTTAAGAGAATCTACATCTTTCCGGAAAATGTCGATCTTGGCTCAAACATGTACAACCAACTCTGATTTAAAAGTTATGATGTCTCTCCAATGGAATAGATTAGTCACACTATCAAAGGTTGCACAACATTGTATTTTACGTAAAGGACCAGTTTGATGATATCCCAATCTCTTCTGCTTGCTTATTGGACTATCCATTTTTCCAAAAAAAAGACCCCCTTCCAATGAAGAGGGGTAACAAAGAGAGTGGTGTATTTAGCAGCAATCCATGTCCAAAAGGATCTGACAATTTTGCAACTCCGCTAAGCTAGTATGGAAGACCATCTACCCAAGTAATCCAGTCTTAAAAGAAGAGTGGGCTTTCTAGATACTCTGACACCTCTTGAGCCATCTTGTTTCATTGCTTTGAATGGTCCATTTCCTTTTAAGTCGATTTAGAGAGGATAATTTGGTCGCATTTGGAATAGAGATCCTTGGAATTCTAGTGAAGAACTTCATGTAGGATCCTTTCCAATCTTACCAACTTGGTCCATTTGCAACTAAATTTCACTGACATTTGGATTATCTGACAACTTGCAATGAAGACTAGTTTGTCCATATGTTGGAGCCTTTAAGTTTTATTGAGAGTTCTCTAAGACAAGCATTCATTGGAGTTTTTATGTCATAGATTTCCCCATGTGTTAAAACCTTTCGTTGTTATCCTTTTTCTTGCAGAAGAAAGGAACAACCCAACGTGTCCCCTCTTCAATTAGATTCCTAATTGATCTTGCAGTCAAATCCCACCTGCTTTAGGTATCTCCAAAGTCCCAATTCAATAGTTTAGAAATTAATTACCCTGCTTGCTAGGTCCTCTTGAGAATGTCTATGTTGAATTATATAGCTTTGGAAGCTATTTTCCTTATTGTAACTAACCATGTAAATAAAGTTTTGATATAGTGTTAACTTTATGTCAAGCATCAAACACATGACAAGTGTCAACCTTATGCCAAGACAACCATATGCCATGTGTCAACCTTATAGCACCTCTAAGAGGGCTGCTCAGGGTGGTTGTAGTGGCCAGCTTAGGGAGGTTGCTTAAGAGGGATGTTTAGGGCGGTTGGAGTGGCCAGCTTAGGGTGGTGGTATGACAGTGGTTATACAGCTGTCATACAATCCTAAGACAATAGTTTAGGGAAGCCTCTAGAAGAGACAAAGGAAGTGACCTTTGGGAGCATTAGGAGGTGGCTCTTGGCAGCTTTAGGAGGTGGCTCTTTGGAACATTAGGAGGTGACTCTTGGCAACCAAAGGAGGGCAGGTATGACAACTGTTATACAACTATCATACATTCATAGGGGGCTGCTTAGGGCAGCCAAACCAACCTAAACCAACCTATAAAAAGGGGCATTCACTTAACATTTATATACCTTTGTTTTGTTGGAGTCTTCTGTTGAGGCAAGGCATCTATTTGCTGAAGTATTTTGCTGGTATATGACTGATTTCTACTGGAATCTTCTGTTGGTATATGGCTGCTAGTTGCTGGAGTTTTCTGCTGGTATAGGGCAGCTAGTTGTTGAAGTATACTGTTGATACAAGCACTCTATTATGGCTGAAGCCTTCTGTTGTTCCTTATTGATATAAGGTTGCTACAAATATTGTGTTAAAGCTGCCATAAGTCTGATACAACAAGAAGGAAAGTCAGTTATCTTTTGGTGATTTTGTCAAACTGTTACTGTAAGTGTTAGTTCAGCTATTTGTGAAGTTTGTAAGTGTTGAAACAGAGGTATTGTTTCAGCCCTATGAGTCCTAGCTAGTTACTCTAAAGTCTTGTATTGGTATTGTACTTTGTTGAAGAATTTAAAGAGAATTTTTGGCTGGGTTTTCTACCCCAAGAGGGTTTCCCAGGGTATACTTGTGTTCTCTCTGTGATTGTCTCACTTTCAGTGATCCTCATATATGTAGATGTGTTGGTATGTTGGTTGTATGCTGTAATTTTTTTAAATTTACCTACATACATCAGTTTTTCAACATGGTATCAGGGCTTCCCTGAAAGAAGCCATTTCTATAGAGAGTTATTAGATTTGTGAAGGAGACTACAATATTTCAGTTTTTTGAAGGAAGTAAAAAACAAGGACAAGTTGATGTCAAGCACTAAGCTTGATGAGAAACTTGAGGGACCTGATAACTTCAGAGCATCGAAGTACAAAATATCCCTTGTTTTGGAAGAAAATGACTTATCATATTATGTTATGGAAAAGGTTGCAGAACCTGAGAAATAAGAAGCTAAAGGTAAGTACAGGAAGAATCTGATAAGGGCAAAGAGAATAATTGCAGATTCTATAGAAGACCATCTTATTCCTCATGTATCATCCTTGAAGACTCCCAAAGAGATGTTTGATGCTCTATCTCGTCTATATGAAGGAAGGAACATAAACATGAAAATGGCTTTGAGGACTCAACTCAAAAATGTAAAGATGCATAAGTCTGAATCTATTCGTGCCTTCTTTACAAGAATTTCTTAGATTAATGAACAAATTATATCTATCGGTGACTCAGTTGAAGAAGCCGAGTTAGTAATGACTACCTTAAATGGACTTCCGAAGTCATGGGACTCTTTTATAAGAGGAATCTGTTCAAGAAGTTAACAAAGTTTAGCAGGCTATGGGAAGATTGTGTCCAAGGAGAAGCAAGACTGGGAGCAAGAGAAGAAAAGCTAAGTGATGATGAAGATCAAGCACTTGCAGCCCATTTCTGGAAAGGAAAGAAAAAGAAGGAAAATCATCCTCCACAAAAGAAGTTTCAGAAATTTGAGAAGGGTAAGAGAGACTATTCTAAACTCAAATGTTTATGTTGTGAAAAGTTGGTACATCTTCCCAGAGATTGTCCTCTCATAAAAGAGGTCAAAGAAAGGAGGAAAAACAAAAGACATCATGCTCATATTGCTGAAGATGATGAACATGTTTTCAAGAGAGAAAAGATTCAGATGAAGAGTATGTTTTGGTGGCAGCTCTTACTAATTCAGTAAATTATGATGTTGAAACATGGCTTGTGGATAGTGGTGCCTTCGGGCACATGGCTGGTTTTAAGGACTCTCTTTCAAATCTAACTAAGAAAGATTCTTCTCATCAGGTGAGACTGGGTGATAACTCCTCCTATCCTATTAAGGGCATAGGGAATTCTTTTTACAGCTTAGATTCAGGAGAACATTTGAAAATGGAAAATGTTTATATGTACTTGGTTTGCAAAAGAACCTCCTATCTATTTCAGGATTGGAAGAGAAAGGATTTCAAGTAGCTTTTGTTGATGGCCAAGTTCTTATGTGGTCGAGAGGAAAGAATATTGATGATGCTATTATAATTGGTATACATGAAGATGGGTTATACAAGTTAAAAGGAAAGGCAGATCAAGCCTTAGTACACAGTACTATAAACCCATGTGAATTGTGGCATAGAAGGTTCGCTCATATTCACTATAAAGCCTTGCCAGTTGTCAGTAAGATGGTGAAAGGCCTTCCAGAAATTCAAGTGTTCCGTGATGGTGTGTGCAAAGGATGTGCACAAGGTAAGAACGTGAAAAATCATTTTCCAAGCAGTGACAACAAAGCAAAAGGAGTTATGGATCTAATTCATTCAAATGTGTGTGGACCTATGTCAACCACTTCACTCAGCGGATATGTTTACTATGTTTCTTTTATCGATGACTTTTCTTGCAAAACTTGGATTTATTTCTTAAAGAATAAAGATGAAGTCTTTAGTAAGTTTAAGGAATTTAAAGCTCTTTTTGAAAATCTTTCTGAGAGAAAAATAAAAGTTTTAAGATCTGATAACGGAGGAGAATTCACATCTAGTGAATTCACATCTGGTGAATTCAAGGAATTATGTAGAGAAGCTGGGATTAAGAGGGAGCTTTCTACTCCATATAATCCTCAGCAAAATGGTGTAGTAGAAATAAAGAACCGATCAATTATGGAAGTAGTTAAAGCCATGATTCATGATCAGGACTTATCAATGTACCTTTGGGCAGAAGCAACAAGGACTGTTGTATATGTACATAACATAAGTCCTCATAAAGTTCTTGAAAATAAAATTCCAGAAGAAGTGTTTTCTAGAGAAGTTCCAGAGGTTAGTCATCTAAGGATATTTGGTTGTGTAGTGTATATTCATATTCCCAAGGACAAATGGACAAAGTTGGACCCTTTAGGTAAGAAGGGTATATTTGTTGGATACAGTGAAACATCAAAGGCATATAGAGTATATACCCATGGATACAAAAAGATTGAGATCATCAGAGATAGTGGATGCCACTTTGTATAGGCAAATGATTGGTTCGTTGATGTATTTAATGAACACAAGGCCAGACATGTTTTGTTGTGAACACTTTAAGTCAGTATATGGTTGAACCTAGACATGTTCATTTGATCGCAGGAAAACATGTGATGAGATACTTGAAAGGTACCATGGAGTATGGTATCAAGTATGATGTAGATTGCGAGTTCAGACTACAGGGATACTCTGATTCAGATTGGGCTGGTAGTGTCACAGATTGTAAGAGTACTTCAAGATGTTGTTTTAGTTTGGGATCATGTATGATCTCATGGTCTAGCAGGAAGCAAACCAGTGTTGCACTTAGTACATCTGAGGCGGAATATATGGCAACATGTTTAGCATGTACTGAAGCTGTATGGCTATGGAAATTACTTTCAAGATTATTTGATATTGAATTAGATGCTACTAGTATCTGCTGTGACAATTAGAGTTGCATAAAGTTGTCAGTGAACCCTGTGTTTCATGACAAATCGAAGCATATTGGAATCAAGTATCATTTTATCCGTGATGTGGTAGAAAAGGGAGCAATGAAGCATCATTATGTGGCTACCAATGAGCCGGTTGCAGATGTGCTAACCAAACCTCTGTCAAAGGTGAAGTTTGAGTACTTCAAAGACAAACTTGGACTGGTCCCTCGTAAGAGGGAGTAAGGAGCTGCATATGGGATTCTGGTGACAGTAGCGGGGCAAGTCATTTACAGGTAGGATGTGGACTATTCCATTTTATTCTTATCCAATATGAAAAAGGACTGGCTCTAAGATTACTCATCCAATATGAAAAAGGACTGGCACTGAGTAAGACAGTTCTTGGTGAATTGATAGTTTTTGGTGAACTGTATAGCCTCTAGCATATGGCTAGTAGGACAGTTCTTGGTGAACTGCACAAATAGTTCTTGGTGAACTGAGTGAATAAAAATCTTGTAATGACATCAGTGTGCTCACCAGAGATGCTACTGATCCCAATGCTAGCTATGGATACAAAACTTCTCTTGATGAACAGATTCTACATGGATCAACAAGTCAATAGCTAAGTAAAGACAAAATGGATGTAACAGTTGGTACTAGGAAAATACCTTCCTTGCTAAGAGAGAGTGTTGAATTATATAGCTTTGGAAGCTATTTTACCTATTGTAACTAACCATGCAAATAAAGTTTTGATATAGTGTTAATTTTATGTCAAGCATCAAACACATGACAAGTGTCAACCTTATGCCAAGGCAACCATATGCCATGTGTCAACCTTATAGCACCTCTAAGACGGCTGCTTAGCGCAGTTGTAGTGGCCAGCTTAGGGAGACTACTTAAGAGGGCTGCTTAGGGCAGTTGGAGTGGCCAGCTTAGGGGGGCTGCTTAGGGTGGTGGTATGACAGTTGTTATACAACTGTCATACAATCCTAAGACAACAGTTTAGGGCAGCCTCTAGAAGAGACAAAGGAAGTGACCTTTGGGAGCATTAGGAGGTGGCTCTTGGGAGCTTTAGGATGTGGCTCTTTGGAACATTAGGAGGTGACTCTTGGCAACCAAAGGAGGGAAGGTATGACAGCTGTTATACAACTGTCATACATTCATAGGGGGCTGCTTAGGGCAGCCAAACCAACCTATAAAAAGGGGCAATCACTTAACATTTATATACCTTTGTTTTGCTGGAGTCTTCTGCTGAGGCAAGACATCTATTTGCTGAAGTATTTTGCTGGTATATGACTGGTATCCACTGGAATCTTCTGTTGGTATATGGCTGCTAGTTGCTGGAGTCTTCTGCTGGTATATGGCAGCTAGTTGTTGAAGTATACTGCTGATACAAACACTCTATTCTGGCTGAAGTCTTCTGTTGTTCCTTGCTGATATAAGGCTGCTACAAATACCGTGTTAAAACTGCCATAAGTCTGATACAACAAGAAGGAAAGTCAGTTATCTTTTGGTGATTTTGTCAAACTGTTACTGTAAGTGTTAGTTCAACTATTTGTGAAGTTTGTAAGTGCTGAAACAAAGGTAGTGTTTCAGCCCTCTCCTAGATAGTTACTCTAAAGTCTTGTACTGGTATTGTACTTTATTGAAGAATCTAAAGAGAATTTTTGGCTGGGTTTTCTACCCCAAGAGGGTTTCCTAGGGTATACTTGTGTTTTCTTTGTGATTGTTTTACTTTCAGTGATTCTCATATATGCAGATGTATTGGTGTGTTGGTTGTATACTGTAAATTTTTTAAATTTACCTACATGCATCAGTTTTTCAACAGTGTAAGTTTCGTATTTTGAAATCTTTAGTTGCACCAACTATGTTACATATCCCGAAAGGACTAGTTGTGTCATTTCCATGAATAGCACTCTGAATGCAAACACAGATAAGAATATGCCAAGGTGCATTCCTACTCATGAGCCAGGCAACCCATTAGCTGCCAAAAATCCTTTGAGTTTGTGTATAAATCAAACCAAGCCCTCCAACATCCTGGGCAAGGTACAAATATCCTAGGAGACTAACTTTAGGCTCCTCTTCTGACCCTGTTTCCCCCAAAGAAATTATCAAGGAAACATTTTCAGTTTCGTGTAGCCTGAACCTGAAGGAAACGTATATAAGGAATAAAAGACATGACTTACAACCAAGGTTTTGTCTTTTATGGTGTTCTTCCTGCAAGCAAAATATCTTGGGAAAGTTATCTCCGTGGTTTTCATTCAATTTTGTGCAAGATCCAACCCCACGAAGCCTTTAAGGGCACATCAACTTCAAAAGGTGTACCTAAATTAAAATAACATACTATGTGTCTTCGCTGGGTGATGTCTATTTCACAAGCCAAGTAGGAAAGTCTTCTTGCCCTATCATAAGAGTTTCCATCTTTTCCTCACCCACTATTACATTAGTTGCTTTTTAACAAAAAAAAATTCCAACCGACCCTTCAACATAGTTGTGAGAGAACTCTTAAGTGAGGGATGAACCATCAACAAAAGGAACATTTAATAACTACACCCCACTAGGAAGAAAGATGCCTCAGATCTTTCCTTCTGCGTAATCCATGGTAAGGGTATTGGAAGATCATAGATAACTTGTTTCTCATTCTCACTGGAAACTATGGAACCCAAATTGACTTGCCGAAAGACTAACAATGAATTTGCCTATCTCATATTGAAATGGTTCACATCACCTTAGATGTGAGGCGGGTAGGTGGAGGGTACTCAAGGAAGTCTGGGAGGAGAGAACTTGCATATTCTGCAATAAGGGTGTGGTGGAGACAGAGTGACACTTTGTCACGGAATGTGCAGCCTATGAGGATATCCGCAGCCAGTATGAAAACAACTTAAAGGTCTACAATATGCACCAGCTATTTGACGAGGATAAGATCAACCAGATGGCTAGTATTCTATTCAAGATTCACAGCAGAAAATCCAACATCAAAAAAAGTGTGAAGATGAGTTAGGGCTATTATTCTCTTGATCCCTTAGGCTGTTCAGGTAGTTAAAATCAATCAATCAATACACTAAATATCATTTATCTTGAATCTTCGATATGCTTTCATGCGGATTCTGTATCCACGGAGTGAATTCTGACCACGTGTTGCAAAGGTATTGTTTTACATTTCATTGTGCTTGGTCCATATTTTTTGCACGCAGTGAATACCATGTTACTGTATCCATCTATGGACGATCTAGGATTCACGTTTCCACGAATCCGGATCCAAATCCATTCGGGATACATTTTAATTTGGAAGAATGGGAGGATTTGCGTGAGATCTGTTCTCTAAGCTAGTGGATCTTCCAAAAACAACGATTTTTTTTTGTTTTTGTTAAAACCACATTAAAACAGGCAATGTGCAAGATGCCCTAAAACCCTAACTTGTGTCTTAAAAATAGCTCCCATTAAGAAAAAATACCTTCATTTGTGCCCAAGCACCTCTTTCCTAAAACACAAAAATCCAAATTTCTTTGAAGAAAAAATATATTAAAAAATCTGAATTTTCTATATTTTCTAATTTATATTTTTTAAGCACTGTTCATGTTTTTTGATCTATTATTTCTTCGGATATGGATCTTGAGCTCAAGCGGATACGTATTCAGATTTGTATCCGTTTCCTTTCCTTCCATCTTAAACAGAACTAATATATCTTATGCGTGTTTTAAATTTTCCACATTTTCTACATCACATTATGATTAGAATGGTATCTGATTTGCTCATACTTATTATTTGGCATTATGAGTTGTATCTGTTTATTTTTCACGTTATACATTATAGTTGAATACCCTTTGGTTTTCTTGGATAGTCCTTAAGCTTTTCCAATTCACAGCTACATGTCAGCGAAGTGAATTAGTGACTTGAATATTTGTTCTTTGATCAAGTTTATCTCTTGTTAGTTGTATGTTATGTTTTTAAGTCTTTTCAAACTTGCACTGTTTTAGGTCCATTTTTTATATGAAAATCGCTTACAAATGAAATTTCAAAGTCTAAAAGTCCAAAGTATTTAGAATATTTGTTTAATTCTTATAATGTATATTATATTTCTCCTAACTTCAAATGCTTTACTTAGGTAGGTCTATTTCTTATATGAAAATTACTTATAAATGAAATTTCAAAGCTTAAAGTATTTGGAATATCTATTCAATTTGTATTGTGTACACCATACTTTTCCTAGTTTCCAATGCTTTATTTAGGTATGTCCATTTCTTACATGAAAATCACTTACAAATGAAATTTCAAAGCTTAAAGCATTTATAATATCTGTCCAATTCGTATCATGTACTCCATACTTCTCCTAACTTCCAGTGCTTTACTTAGGTAAGTCCATTTACATGAAAATCACTTATAAATGAAATTTCAAAGCTTAAAGCATTTATAGTATATGTTAAATTCGTATAATGTACACCATACTTCTCCTAAGATATCTCTTATTATGATTGCGATGAGCCTCTAACAATGGATATTGCTCCAGTTCAATTGATTGTTGCAATGTCAACCACTATTAAATAGATTTAATGGTTGAATGAAGATGATTTTAGTAATTTCTACTTATTATTATTATTATTGTTTTTGAAACCACTTCCTTCAAACTTAAGAGAAGCATTGCAACTGGTCTAAGAGGTTGGACACCACAAGCACCGTGACGACTCTCGAGGGGTGAATCATCGAGCACAAGTGCTTTCCTTTAGCTAAGTTGTTGAGATAGGGAGTAATTCTTATGTCAAAATCAATTGGGCATGCACTTGACCTCAATCACTTACTTTTTCATACTTCCTAGGGATTTGAACCTTTCTAGGTGCCTTGACATGTTTATCTTCATTGTTGAACCACGACTCCATCGACACTTTTGTTGTATTCTAAATGTTTATACGCCTTTTTTCCACTACCAATAGCCTACAATAATCTCAAATATTTGTTAGGAGCATGCCATGGATCATTGGAATTGTCGACAATGATTGGTGTAGACTTCCCCACTACTGGAGAGAGAACATGGGTACCTATTGGGTGTGTATTTACATTTGAGCCCTAGGTCTCAACCATTGAAGATCAAATGTTATAGGTTTTAGGCTTTCTATTCAAAATATTATGATCCGACCCACACCTCTATCTCAAAACAAGATTATGGATGGGTAAATCTCCATGTCAGTTAATGTCTATTCATAATTTTCATTCTTTACTTATGTAACTCCTCATTTTTAAGTAGTTGGGTCCGAACCTTAATACTTATCTTGAAACCCATTCTTACACATGGCCAAACTCACATGATGCTTACCATTTTTGAATGAATAAATGATCAAATTTCAATAGAATTTCTTTGGAATTATTACGATCATTATGAAAAATTATACCATATAATCATCATTGCACTTTCTTGTTGCTTGTACCCAATGAATTTCATGAAGTAAAAGTGACATAAAGTAGTCGAGGGATCCAATTTTCTTGTTGTTTACACCAACACTCTTCATGAAGTAATAGTGAGCTCGGAGAAGTGGATGGTTCCAATTTTTATATGAAGGAACTTTGTGCAGCTTTCCCTACCATATTTAAAATGCCAAAATTAAATTGACAAGTCATTGTTGTTTAAAGAAACTTTACAAGACTCTTCTCTATATTGTGTGGTTTATACATGTTACATTAATTAATTAGGTATAATGACAAAATTAAATGTTGCATTGTTTTGCTTGGATGAAACTTTGTATGTGATTTCTTTACTTAAAATTTGGGTGGACCACTTCATATGAATTTTCTTGTTTTATCTCCATCTTACAATTGTTTCATGGGTGAACTGTTTCCTAATAATTTGGGTAAGAAAGTCACATGTACAGTGTCCCAAAACTAACACATACAATATGTTTATCTATGAAAGCTTACATTGTGGAAAATTAAATTTACCCTTTTTTGAGGAAATTATTAAACTCTATAAAAATGCAAACATCACATTAAATAAGTTTAGTACATTATAACAATTCAAGAAAGGTAGATACATAAGTGTGTGTATCATTTCAACTATGTGGTGCCACTAGATAGGGTCAAATGAAGTTGGGATTTAAAGGGAGTTTTAAAGGATCATGTATTGCTAGATATTAAATATTATTTCGAGCATTATTGATTAGTTTAATACAACAATCATTCATGGTTTGGTTGGTGGGATTCTTATGATAGAGGGTTTTCAAGAAAAAAAAATAGGTTCCCTTGTGAATGAATTAGAGAAGTCACATTTTTAAAATGAAGGGTTTGAATCTTGCTTAATGAAAGGGCTTAGATGGAAATATTGGCATCCATAATTCATCTATGAAGAATACAACTCTTAGGTACACACAATTCACGATAAAGGGACACCACCAAGAATTGTATGTAAGCATCCCATTTAAATAACCGAGAAATCAATATGCTTTGTTGAAAGACAATCTCACAAGGTCTTAGTTACATAAAAAAGAAGAATAAAATGGAACAATAAAGTCCTTCAATTTGATTGGTTTGTCCAATTCTAGAAGGAAAATTTACACATATTTTGTGGAAGTGTAATTGGGCATGAGTTGTTTGGAATGATTTCCTCAAATGCTTTGATCTGGATGTTTTTAGTGATATGCCTCAATAATAGGAAAATTGTGCGTGGAGATCTCCTCTATTCCCAAGTTTGGGATAAGTCAAAGGCCTAGTTTGCCAATGTTCAAATTTGCCACTTATTCGTCTTAATTGCAAGGTTTGTACTTTATATTATTCTGCAAGTCAAGAGTACAAACCACTCCCACTTCTATGTCTTGCTTATTTGTTGTGGAAAAGAGAAGGTCCATATAAAACTGACATGAGAAATTAGATTTGGAGAGAATTGTTCATAGGCCCCTCTCTAAACTTTCCAATGGAGTACTTCCTAATGATAATGTGCTACAACTTGACACCAATGGTTCAAACTAATAGAATACAAACTTTTATGATCTACTCATGAGAGTGAGAACTCCCAACCTCCCCCTAAACTTTCCAATGGAGTACTTCCTAATGATGACAAGCTATAGACACCAATGGTCCAAAATAATATAAAAAAACTTTTAATTACTCTACTGAAGAGAGCATGAACCTCCTCATCCCTTGCCTCCCCCAAACAACATGCTAGCATGGGGTGCATCTCAGACTGGGTATGGTGTTTACACAAAAAAACTTGGTGTTAAGGCCAACGTTATGGTACACATTGATTATTGTTTTCTAATTAAAATCTTAATAATGATTTTAACGAGATCAAGGATGGCAAGGCACTTTGAGTCATGTTAATACTTACCATTGGAATGCCATTAAGTTGAAACTCGTATTAGTTGAGAATGGCTCCAAAACATCACCTAGTTTGACAATTAAAAGTTAAGTGGTGAAGGACTTAATTTAAAAGGCAGGTGAGTCACTAAGGTAATAAGTTAAAAAGAGTGTAGGAATTGAGCATACAATAAATAAAGTCTAGAAATGGTGGTCGTTGCAAATGAAATTTTGGACTTATTCAATTTACATATTGAGGTGTTAGTCTTACAGACTTGGATCAATCATATTGAAATTCAAATGGAAGGAGATGTCTACTTTAAATTGATTAAGAGAGTAGTGGAGGATTCCTATGGAAATGGCTAGGTGGAGCCCTTGAGGTTTGGTTGGTTTAGCTCCATTAGAAATTTAATGGACAATATACTACTGGGGGGATGGCCAAAAGCCGTATATGAACATGTTATGGGAGTTGTGGAAGGTCTAAACATGAAAATTCCAATTCATTGATGTTTGCATTGTGGTTAAAAGGGGGTTGCATATATTTATCACCTTCAAATTGGGGAAAACATGAAATTATCTTATAAATTTAGGTTCTATATTCCCAAGCTTGATTTAAAGCTCAAGTTCTAGCTAGAAAAATCAAATATGATTGTTATGGAGTGTATATAGAGTTTTTTTCCGAACCATTGTGCTATGAAGCTTGGCCTTCGTACACCCAGATCTTGGTGGAGAGATTAAAAGTGGGAAAAGGCCATGTTATCCCCATTTTCTGGATAACTAAGGAGATTACGTCTCGAGGCCCTCAAGTTGCAGATATGGAGTGTCAAGAGATTACATGAGCAACAATACCCTTTTGCACAATTGGAGACCCTTCTCACCACCACAGAGGTCGCAGATTTTCAGATGGCATCCACCACATCAATTGGCTTCTGGAAGGCAGTGGGACTTGCTCCATGAGGTACAAGTAAGTATTATGGTGAGCATCATTTCAATATTTAAGGAATTGAAGTATGTTGTATCTTATATCGCTCTAGATTTCATGATATATGCTTGGAGATTATGCCTTTTTGCCCTGCTTCACCTTGGTGGTTGACAATGCTCCCTAGTAAGTGGTCTTCCTTGGGGATGGGTTTGCTACAAGGAACTCCCTTGAAGAGCCATTGTATCGTTCTCGACCATACTTACCACTTTCCATCACTATTTCCCCCCATTTCCTTATCTCTTGGGATTTTAGGGTGTATTGACCCAAGAATGGGTTGTCCCACATTCTATGGGAAGAAGGGGTTGAAGGCCTAGAGGGATTGATGTTGGGTAAACGATACAAGCTTATGTATGAACCTTCTAGATGCTTCGCCCATGGATCACCTAAGAAAGTAACGAAACACTTATCTTTGAGAAAAAGGGGACCCACAATAAAATATGATTAAGAATGCTTAAAAGGTTAGTTGGAGGATAGGAGTTCTCATCACAGGCTGACCTATCATGTCCATGAATATCTAGTGGTATGACATTACCATCATTTGGTCACCAAACCAGGGTAATGACTCTCAATTGCATGGCTGAGAGAAAGGGGGTCTCATCACGAGCCAACCTTCTCATTTCCACTAGGTGTCTGTGGGTGACACTGCCATTATCTGGACACCACGCCATGACAATGGCCTTCGACCTTTCCTTGAACTTATGAAAAAATAAAATAATGGCAAAGTAATGGGCTTGGAAAAAGTGCATTGCGGATGAATGTACCACACACCCTTTACAAAGGCACCCATGAATGAGATACTACAACCTCTTGTATGTCATGAGCCCTATGCCCATTAAGTCTTGACCCTAATCACTTCACCCACTTTACATGGATTAGAGAGGGATCTCTTGGAAACCCTCCTTGACCTAGGGCAAGATCTACCCAATAGGACACCTCGTCAACCCTCCCATATTCAAGCTTGACAAGTCACATAATGTCTTTGAGCACTTAATTGTTTGACATAATGATCTTTGATGCACATGCTTAGGTGGATCATTTATTGATTGTATTCACTTATCATGATGTTATGACTTGAGATCCTTGGAGGGCGTGCTTATTTGTCTTTGCAGGACCTAGTTGGTGGACAGTTTTGGAAGAACAAGCCTAACTTGGGCTTCCATGGGGCTTGAAGCCCATAGGTGGATGCTAAGGGCCCGCATGCCGAATGAGAAAGATCAAATTCAGAGGGCCTAAAATATGACTTGGACGACATAGCCTAGCCCCCACATGCCAAATGTTTTTCCTAGGAGAGGTTATGCAGGAGCATCGCCTTCAAAGTCAAAGACACAAGCGTGGAGGCAGGGATATGACATCTCAACATGACAGAATTTCAAATCAACATTTAATTCAAAAGGAAAATGAGTTGTTGAGATATTTTGGAAACAATGTTTTTTTAATATATCTTATTTGTAAAGTCTTATACGACTGTAAGGAGTTACAGATAGGGAGTGGGAGCCCTTATCGGGTAATAACTGGTAGTTATTGTAATAGGACAAAGTAGGCAACCGCTAGAACCTGATAGGATAGGTTGCAGACATGATGGAGAAGAGCTCGAGGAGCCACTCCTTAGATAGTTGTTTTTGTATTGTAAGAGATAAGAGATTAGGGAGAGCAGAGAAGAGTAGAGTAGCAGAGTAGAAGAAAGACGCAGTGAAGAACTGTAATATTATGTAACTTTATTTCATGAATGAATAGAGCAGACATAATTGTTCCAATTCCTTGGACAAAGTTCATTATGATGTGTGATTGAATGAATGATATATTCTGTATGTGCTTTAGTTCATTTTCGTTTATGTATGGTTGTTAGAATTGATCATATGAATTTGTGATGAAACTGGATAAGTTTCAATTGTTTCTCTTCTGAAACTCGTATGCAAGGTGTGCACATCGTACGCAAGGAGTGCGTCGACAAAGTCTTAAATTGACTCAAAAGAGTTCAGAAGTAACAATGGGAACTTAGACCAAGTGCAAGGAGTGCACAACGTCAAGGAGCGACTGTGTCGAAGAACCATAACAGAGGAGCGCAAGGAGTGCGGGAAGAATTTCTTCCAAAGAAATCCTTCGATTTGAGTTTGTCGAGAGCCCAGGAACGCAAGGAGTGTGTGGGAGATCAAAATCCTCAAGGGGATCAAGCTCATAAGAGATAGCGAGGAGAAATCTTCGGAGGAGGGTGAAGCTCTGAAGGCTTCACGAATTATTGATCAAGAGTTTTCCAGGAGGGAGTGGGATCGTTCCATACCGTTGGATTTGGATAAGGTGTGCGAGCTTTAAGTCTCTTGAAGCGTAGAGGAGAGCGGACTGTCAAAGTCTCGAAGTCTCGAAGTAATTTGGGACTGTCCATCGTCAAGGAGGACAGGTGGCGCAAGATCCACAACTCCAAAAGTTCATGGACAAGGAGGAGGTGAAATAGCCGAAGTAAATCTGGACCGTCAGATCCAGAGGGACACGTGGCGACAGATTGCGAGCTTCGGATAAATGCATTTGGGCTTCAGTTGAGAGTTGAAACTTTCGAAACCCGAAGTCCGAAGTGAATTTGGACCATAAGATCCAGAGGACACACGACATAAATCTGTGGAGTCCGGGTAAAGACCCGAAGTAAATCATTGCCGCCAGATTAAGGGGGACACGCGGTGCAAACCCGTGGAATCTGGGTAAAGACCCGAAGTAAATCTCAGCTGTCCGATTCAAGAGGACACGCGATAGAAATACACACACTTCGAGGGAAAGTGAAAGTTGAGAATTGAGTTTTTCGAAGTAAGAAGACTTGAAGGGATCGCAACCATCGATCTGCGGAAGGCACACGTCAGTGGATCATAAGCTTCAGATAAAAGCAATTGGGGGAATATGAGAGTTGAGATTTCCGAAGTCCGAAATCCTGAAACGGTTAGAGCTGTCGATTGAGGAGGACACGTGGCAGGAGATCTGTTATTGCGAAGAAAGTAAGGTTTGAGAGTTGAAAACTCCGAAACTTGAATCGCGAAGCAAATCACGACCATTGATTTGAAAGGGGTAGATTTGATCCGTTGATTTGAAAGGGGAATATTTGAGCCATTGATCGAGAGGCCTCATCCGAGATCGTGAGATCAACGGTCACACTCAATTGCAGGGTCAAAAGATGCTCGAGTTTTAAAAATATGAGAGCGGGCTGCAATTGAAATCACGATATTGCAAAAGGGATGCATGGCAATTGATGGTGAATTGCGGAGAGAAAAGCGGTGTGGTCTAAAACCACTTTTGGCCACCCCGCAATCACGTGTTTACGTGAGGTCATAGCCCAAGGTCACATCAAGGAAGGGCTAGTGGACAAGGCACTAGCGCTTAAAACACGATAGTTCAACAATGCGAAGGGAGAGGTTGCAGGTGCCATAGGAACTGCACCAAAAGCTCGAAAGAGCCTGTGTTCAATTACAAAGTGAGACCATCAAGGTTTCAAAGATCCAATTTGGCTCACAGAATCGAAGATCCTTGACCGAGACGTCGCGTAGCCCGAAGGAGAGTAGGGGGGCTGCATTTGGTGGTATCAGATCTATTGAATTTGTTTGCAGACATCAGACAAAGGAGAAAGGAGATAAATTGATATCATTAGTGGTATCAAGAGTTGATTTTGTTTATAGACATTAGAAGGTGAGGCAGTGGAATCATGCCACCCAGAAGACGCAGAGCGAATCCAAAAATGGAAGAAGAAATGAGGCGACTCAGAATGAGGCTGGATGTTATGGAAACAACGCAGATGAGAGAAACAAACATTGGATATATCAGTGAAGCTGAAAGAGAAGAGATATAGGTCGAAGAAGATGTAGTAGAGGATGCTGCAGAAGACCGCTTATTGAAAGTTGTTTCAAGAATAGGAGCCAGAGCAAAAATAGAGGTACCAATTTATGAAGGCAGTTTAGAAGTTGAATAATTGTTGGATTGGGTACGAGCTATGGACAAGTACTTCGATTACGAAGATATCAAAGAAGACAAGATGGTGAAGCATGTAGTGACAAGACTAAATGGTCATGCGACACTATGGTGGGACGAACTGCAAGTCGATCGCAGATGCAAGGGCAAGTAGAAAATTAAAAGATGGGATAGGATGGTAGCCAAGCTAAAAGAAAAATTTATCCCGAAGGACTATCAAATCAATCTATTTAGAAGATTGCAAAACCTAAGACAGAAAAGCTTATCAGTGAAGAAATACACTGAGGAATTTTACAGACTGAACATCAGGGCTGGACAGAAGGAGAATGAGGATGAAAAAACAACCAGTTATATCAATGGACTGAGATATGAAATACAAGAGGAGATCAACATGATGTCTGTTAGTAAAGTCGAGGATGCTTACCAAGCAACCTTGAAAACTGAAGAGAAATTGGCCAGAAAGCAAAGCCAATGAAACATAGGAGGAAATTCAAGAAGAGGTAAAGGAACCAACAAAGAGAAGTTCCAGAAACCAAACCATGAAGCTGGACAACAACATAATCACCTTGAGAAAGGTGGAAGTTATAAAGAAGGGAAACATGGAGGAAGAAGCTCTTTTCCTAGAGGAAGAGGAAGAGCCAGATGAGGCAAAGTTAGATGTTATGCCTGTGGAAAGACAGAGCACATGTCTTGGGAATGCCCAGAGAGGAAGAAAGACATAAAAGGAGGAGAAGCACACATTTCTGAAGCACAAAAGCATGTGGAAGCAGAAGCAACAGAAGGAGGAAAGAATCTAATGATGAGGAAAATTCTTCTTAAACCAGAGAAGGAGGTAGAGGAACCAGTTCAGGGAACAAGTCTGTTCAGAACTGCTTGCAAGATGAAAGCCAAAGTTTGTAAGATGATCATAGACAGTGGGAGTACTGACAATCTAGTATCCACAGAGATGGTGGAGAAACTGGAACTGAAGACAACTGCACATCCAAACCCATACAAGGTATCATGGTTGCAGAAAGGACATCAAGTAATGGTAAGTCAACAATGCCAAGTTGAATTTAAAATAGGAGGTTATAGGGATG
>ML857555.1:12711-26917 GCA_009831015.1 Picea engelmannii
CAATCACATCTAATAATCAAATTACCCAAACATGTGCATCAAACCCCGCTTTACCTAGAAAAATGCTCAAAGACATTATGCAGTTTAACAAGTTAGGTTTGGAGAAGGTCTCAATATGTCCTATTGGGCTAATCCTCCTTAAGTTTGGGGTGTTCCAGGTGAGAACCAATCTAAGGTCATGTGTGATGTGGCATAGGGGAAATGCCTGGGCAGAGGGTGCAGTGATAACAGGGAAATGTAGGTCTTGCCTGTGGGTGCCTCTGTAGAGGGCGAGCTGCACCTTATCGTGGATGCCATTGTTTCTTAGCCCATTCAATGCCTTTTATTCTTAGTCTTATTGCTTTTGGTCTTTTTTTCTTTTCATGGGAAAAGCTGGGGGACACTATCCTGGCGTGGTGACCATAGGTGATAGTGTTACCCACAAGCATTTCACGGAAATGAGAAGGTTGACTCGTGATTTGACCCCCTTTCTCTTGGCTATGCCACCAAGAGCCACTACCTTGGTTTGGTGACTAGGTAGATGGTAGTGTCATATCGCTACATGCCCATGGACCTAATAGGTCGGCTCATGATGAGACCTCCCATCCACTAACTAGTACCTTGAGTTTTGATTCATCTTATTGGTCCCCTTTTCTTACTGAGAAGCCTCTTATTGCTTTCTTGGGAATCCCTGGGCGAAGTATCTCAAAGGTTTCATTTTGGCTTTTAACTCTTGCTAGCTACTTTTACCCCCTGGGCCTTTAACCCCTTCTTCCCACAAGGCAAGGTACAACCCTTCCTAGCGTGGCAAACCCAATGCTCGAACCAAGGTGGGGGAAGATGAGAGGAATAATGATGGAAAGTGGTAAGTATGGAGGGAATGGACGATGACCTTTCACAGACCCACCCAGTGGAAACTCATCCTAAAGGGGAATCAACGTACTAAGACATTATGTCACCCTCCCAGGTATGAACAAGTTAAAGCTCATAATTTCCAAGAAAACGTTATGAAATGAAGGAGAATTCAATGCAACATATTCAAGTGCTTCAAAAATCAGAGTGACACATACCATGATACCCAGACTCATTACCTCATGGAGCAAGACTTACTGCTACTTCAGAACCAAGCTGATGGGATGGACGCTGTTGCTGCTGATAGGTAGGCTGCATTGAAAAAAAGATGGGCCCTCCAGGGCCATGCTCAAGTCATCTGGTTCTCGACACTCCATGTCTAGGACCTATGGGCCTCGAGACATGATCTCCTTAGTTTATCCCTAGGGTAGGGGATAACATACATTAACATCATACATCAACATACCAAATCATACAGATATCAACAAAAGTGATGTTCAAACTCAAATGGTAATGTAACAACTATACCAAATTATTGCTTTAATTAAATTACAGTCACCAAGTATGTACTATGAACATAAACAATAACTCTCAGCAATGATGATGACAAATTAAATGGTCTGTACCAAGTTCCAACAAATCTCCAAAGTTATGTCACTTATGCGATGGAAATGCGAACGTGCTAAACCTTGACTGTATCGGCCCTCAAGTTTTCAGGATTTGGGGAACAATATGCATTATTACTCCATCGTTTGAGGTAATTTAGGATGGGTAGACATGTAACCAAATAACCATGCAAAGATACTAGCAAACGATGCCTTAAGGAGCAGTCAAGGGGATCACTCTTGATTACTGGTGCACCCTGCAAATTTTGATTGTGGAGTGGATAGTTTAGGCCGCTGGTAGTGAGAAGTAACGTCTAACTGTATGAGGGGAATGTTGGGCTACTTAACCCATTGATTTGAAGGCTAGGATCATTAGGAACTGTTACCCCCCCAGCCTAGGGGTAACTAGAGGAGGTCATGTCTCATGGCCCATAATGAAGACAGTTATCCCGTTGATGATGATGATCAGCATGTCCACCCATGGAAGCCCAACAACCCCCCTCAGATTGCCTCTTATACTTCGGATCCGCCAAGCTCATCACATTCAGTCACCCATTGTATGGGAGATGGTAAGCCAACGTCACCATGAGGTATGTTAGTCCTTTTTTCATATGAGGTGTTGTACTTAATATACTAGGTATGTGAATGGGAATCATTGGTTGAGGTTGGATAATGGATCATAAGCTCAAGAAGTTATGTTCGTTTCCTTGTTTCACCTAGGTGGCCAACATTTGTGCCCTAGTTTCGTGTTGTCACCCCCAAGGAAAAAGAGGTACTACTGGGGGGCCCTCACAAGGCTAACGTTCCGTTTCCCTGCCATACTTAACACTTACCATCCTGGAGCCTGTCACAGTGTACTAAACTTCGATAATGGGTCATGGTTCATTCTCTCATGAGAAGAGCGGCTAAAGGCCCAAAGGTTGATTGCAACTGCTAGCAAAAGAAGAATAATGCTAAATAAAGAAAGAGAAAATAGCAAAGGACTCTCAAAAGCCAGTCCATACTTGAGCTCTACCCTTTCCACGTTCGCTCTAGTCCTAAGCAGTGATGCTATAACTTGAAACTTTATAAGGGGGACTTGCAAATATGATCAGAGGACAATGAAAAGGCAGATAAAGGGGTTTGAAAAAACGTAGCGCTTAGAAAGTGGTAACTCAAGAGCAAGCACACCCTCCACAAAGGCGCTCATAGAAATGGATTAAATGACACCATAAACCATGAAATAAGCCCAACACGTACCCACTATCACACTTACTCTTGAAGGGTTCTTTTCTTTCCCGCTTCCCCTGGGACATATCCCTCTACTTGGGTCTTTTCTTTCACTGTTTTGGTTGGCACACTTAATAGGGTCTGATGAAGATCCTCCCATATTCAAACTTGCCAATTCACATAAAGTCTTGAGTTGATGTGAAATTTGAAGGGGATACTTGATGTGAACAATTTACGTGGCTTATATATTAAGTAACAACTTACTTTGTCTGATCTAAGGACCGTTGTGTCTTATGAACATTAGCTTTACTTGATTTCATGCTTTGATTTGACTTGGATGCACCTCACATGGTACTTTGAAGAATGTCCCAGGCTTTCACCCAGGATGTTGTGCCTTTATTGCAGGATATGGCACGTGTGATGCAGAGCATTGAGCTATTTGATGGCTTAACATACTCAGATACAAGCTCTCACATCTTCTGGACCTTAAATGACGGACATATGGGCTTGCTGTTGACAAATATGGTCATGATGGCACACTTATGGGAAGGAAACCCATACTTTGGATAGTGCACCCACATTTTACCCAACCACTTGATGAAGGACATTGCACTTGATTTGACTTTGATAACATGCAAAGATGAGATGCACATCCCCTGTCCACCTTGGATGTTGGGCTTGATGATGACGTCATATGCTAGGGTTTGATGGAGATGATGGGGTTTTGCTTGCCACATGGACACCACATGATGACTTGAGGTGGCATGGTGTAACGTACCAAACCTCCTAGTTGAGTCCCGTTACCACATTGTATCGTCTCCACTAATGCAAACTCCCTAAATATAGCTCTGATACCAATCTGTAACATCCCCAGTTTACTGCTGAGCATTGCCACTCCAAAAAAATCTAGTGCACAGATTCTACTCTATAACGTTAATCTGTGCAAAAACGCATGAGGTAACACACACAATCCCAAGTTGGATCGCGCCACACAAATTTTTCCTCTTCAAACACTAGTTATAACAACGGAAATAACACATAATAGAAGTGCACACACAATTATTCAGAGCACACAAGTATTACTACGCGTGTAACCACTCTGAAGACATGGTTACTACTGCGCGTGCAACCATTCTAGCGCCACATGCAAATTTTGTTCCCTTGTGCGCACTAATCTGCTATCCTGCGCGCATAGCGAATCCAGCCTCTTGCACGCACGACAATTCTAGCCTCGCCTCAGAAACTCATGACCATTATTACAAAATTATCTAACATGCATAATTAATAACTGTCATACTTTGCATGTGCGACAACAAATTCTGAATAACATCACGCTTACATGTGCAAACAGTTTTATACAAAATAACGACAATTGATCATATGCAACATCATACAGGAAATCAACTCAAATTAGACATAGGTAAATAAGCACGCAGTAAATTAGACAAGCACATAAAGGACATTTGTCTTTTTATAAAGAGTCACCAACTGCGTGCAGAGCTCAAACGTTCCTCCCAGCCATAGACTCTGTTGCTCATAAACTTTCAGCAACAGGTCACCCCCAAGCTGGGCCAGGGCAAAAGGATTCTTAATGCCAGGCTAAGGTCCGATAATCAACAAAATTGCTTAGTCCAAGGTGCCAACTGCAACAACTAGCCTACAGTCTCTCATTCCCCACATGGTTGTCCCACCCCAGGAAGTGTGCCCCTTCTCTGCTCAACAGTCCCTCGGCTGCCCAACTTCCCTTCCAGGGCTTCAACAACATGTCGTTCAAGAAGTATCAGAGCCTTGTAACTACTTCCCAGTGCACCAGGGAACAATTCCTAGCAAATATCTCGCCTAAAGAGAATGCTCACGGGCCTAACAACCCGCTTCTTCGACAACAAATATCTCACCTGGAGAGAATGCTCATGGGCCTGACAACTTGCCTCTTCGACAACAAATCTCACATGGAGAGAATGCTCACGGGCTTGACAACCTGCTTCTTCGACAACAAATCTCTCACTTGGAGAGAATGCCCACGGGCCCGACAACCCGCCTCTTCGACAACAAATCTCTCACCTGGAGAGAATGCTCACGGGCCTGACAACCTGTTTCTTCGATAGCAAATATCTCACTTGGAGAGAATGCCCACGGGCCTGACAACCCGCCTCTTCGACAACAAATGTCTCACCCGGAGGGAATACTCACGGGCCTGACAACCTGCCTTTTTGACATCAAATCTCTCACCTGGAGAGAATGCTCATGGGCCTGACAACCCGCTTCTTCGACAACAATCTCTCACCTGGAGAGAATGGCCACGGGCCTGACAACCCGCTTCTTCGACAACAAAATCTCTGGTTACTCGATGGAAAACCCTTTCCAAGCTTTTCTCTGCAGGTATGGTAATGGCAGTCCGAATTTCAGATAGTCTGAATCATGAAGAGAAATGAGTGAATCTCCCAAAATACAGCAAGGCTCAGCAATATATTTTCATTCCTTAAACTAGACACTTTTCACCTTCAGAGTTAGCTTTAGCCACTTGGTGACTCGTTCCCATCCCTCAAAAACTTAGGATAAATAAATATCCATAACTATACTTTTCAAAAATATTAATAAAATATTCCCTTGGACTTAAGCCCCCTTTGGCTTAGCCCCTCTCATAAACTTTTGCCGCCCCCCCTTTCCCTTTTCGGTGGAGTTTAGCCCCCTGTCTGATTTCGTCTGATTGGTCTGTGCGTAGCGATGCAATTTTATTAATAATTTGAGTGTGATTACATTTTACAAGGATAGGTGCATTGGCCTTTTTGCATCTCGGCTCACCATCCCAATAACCACACAGGCTCTCTGGCCTCAAATACACTCACACACACACACATATATATAACTCAGTCTGGTGCGCACTTCATGGTAATCCTCGCGCACTTACTCGGGTGTGCGCAAAATTATGGAATGTGCACACTTTTCCCTTGATATGCAATCCATGCGCACTTACTCATGTGCGCGCAACACTATGGAATGTGCATGCTCTTCCTTTGGTAAACTATCCTCGCGCACTACTCAGGTGTGTGCAAAACTGAACCAAAACTTGGTGCCAACGACTCACCAACCTATATGTACATTTACATTTTCATTTACAATTGGGGTTCAGATTAGGGGTATTACATTCCCCTCCCCCTTATTTATGCACTGTCATACGTGCATTATATACACATGTACATACAAAAACTTCAAAATTCTTCAAAAGCATGCGGGTACTCTGCTCGCATAGCATCCTCACGCTCCCAAGTTGTATCCTCAGGACTGTACCAGGTCCAGGTCCATTGGACCTTTACTAGCTCCATGGCTCGATTCCAGAGCTGTTTGATTTTCCGGTCCAATATGCAAATTGGTTGCACTCGAAAATTGCCTTCTAGCTCCACTCGAATCACATTCCGATCAATGACATGATTAGCATCATGCACATACTTTTTAAGTAAATATACATGGAAAACATTATGAATACACAAGGATGTAGGCAGTGCAAGCATATATGTGACAGGACCAATCCTCTTTAGGAATTCAAATGGTCCACAATAACGTGCTCCCAGCTTAGAACAATTTCCCAACTTCAGGGAACTGCGTCTTGCTTTTACTTTCAAGAACACATGGTCACCCACTTTAAACTCTCTATGGGTTTTGCCTTTATCTGCACAACTTTTTGGCCTGTCTTGGGCAGCCTTTAAATTCTGCGTTATCATTACCATCTGCTCCATTTCCCGGAGCAGATCTGGCCCAACCAATGTGCGGTCTGCTAGGTTGTCCCAACTCACTGGTGTGTTGCACTTTTTGCCATAAAGTGCCTCAAATGGGCTCATCTTTAGAGATGCTTGATACTCATTGTTATAAGCAAACTCAACCAAAGGTAAATATTTTTCCCACTGCGTCGGTTTGTCCACCACAGACATTCTTAGCATATCTTTAATCACTTGATTTACTCTCTCTGTTTGTCCATCTGACTCAGGGTGATATGTTGTGCTAAAGTTCATATTTGTCCCAAATCCTTTGAATAGCCCTCCAAAAATTTGATGTGAACTTGGGATCTCTGTCAAACACAATTATTTTAGGTACACCATGCAGCCTAACAATTTCTCTCATGTATATATCCGCAATGTCGATTGCCTTGTGAGTTGACTTCACTGGAATAAAATGGGTAGCTTTAGTAAGCTTGTCCACCACTACCATAATAGAATCATGTTGCTTAGCAGTTCTAGGCATCTTAGCAATGAAATCCATGGTTACAACTTCCCATTTCCACTTAGGAATGGGCAAAGGCTGTAGAAAACCAGCTGGTTGTCTATGCTAAGCCTTGACCTTTTGACATTCAAGGAATCTAGCAATAAAATCAACAACCTCATTTTTCATGCCTGGCCAATAGTATTGCTTTTTTGACCGCTGCAATTGTCTTCTGGTAGCCTAGGTGCCCAACATAAGGAACTTTATGCATCTCTGACAATAATAGATTTTTCAACTCCTGAACAATTGACACATAAACTTTGCACCTATACATGAGGATTCCATCCTCTTTTAGCTTATAACCTTCAAATTTCTGTTGCAATCTACCTTGCTGTAAATTTGCCTTTATGTCCACATAGCGCTGATTTGATTTGGCAACCTCTAAAATTCTGTCACTCAAATCTGATTTGTACATGCTAATGGCTTTAGCATGCATCTCATGCACCCTTCTGTTGAGTGCATCGGCCACCTTGTTCTCTTTTCCTTTGATATGTTTGATATCAAAGTCATACTCGCTGAGGAATTCCATCCATCCGCTTTGTCTGGCATTTAAACTTGGCTGTCCAAACAAATATTTTAGACCATTGTGGTCTGTCCTCAACTCGAATCTTTTTCCCATGAGGTAGTGTCTCCACATTTTCAAGGCATGCACTATAACTGCCAATTCCAAATCATGAGTAGCATAGTGCCTTTCATGCTCTTTTAGCTTTCTTTATTCGTAACATATCACATGCCCATTCTGGCTAAGGACTCCCCCGAGCCCTTTTTTGCAAGCATCCGTACATACAATGAAGTCTTCATCTGGATCAACAATCCTTAGTATTCGCGCATTGGTCAATAAACTCTTCAAATGTTGGAAACTCCTTTCACAATCAGAAGTCCACTCAAATCTCACACCTTTGTTTTGTAAGGATGTGATTGGGTGTGCAATCCTTGAGAAGCCTTCAATAAACCTTCTGTAGTACCCTACAAGTCCCATGAAAGATCTCACCTCTACAACATTCCTTGGTGTTCACAATCAGAAGTCCACTCAAATCTCACACCTTTGTTTTGTAAGGATGTGATTGGGTGTGTAATCCTTGAGAAGCCTTCAATAAACCTTCTGTAGTACCCTACAAGTCCCATGAAAGATCTCACCTCTACAACATTCCTTGGTGTTGGCCATCCTTCAATGGATTTTATCTTCTTCGGGTCCACAACTATCCCTTCCTTTGAAATGATATAACCCAAGTAATGAATCCGCCTCTGGTAAAATGAGCACTTGCTTAACTTTGCATAAAGTTGATGCTCCCTCAATATTTGTAGCACCATCCTTAAGTGTTGCTCACGCTCTTCTTCCTATTTGGAGTAAATAAGGACGTCATCCAAGAATACAATGACAAACTTATCTAAGTATTCTCTGAAAATATCATTCATTAAACACATGAAGACAACTGGTGCATTTGACAACTCAAATGGCACTACTGTAAACTCATAATGGCCATACCTCGTTCTGAAGGCTATCATGCTGATGTCTTTTTTTTTTAATTCTCACTTGGTGATATCTAGATTTAAGATCAATCTTTGAAAATATCTATGTGCCCCTCAACTGGTCAAAGAGGTCATATCCTTGGCAAAAGATACTTGTTCTTTACTGTTACTTTGTTCAACTTCCCGAAGTCAATACAAAGCCTCAACATACCATCCTTCTTCTTTACAAACAATACTGGGGCACCTCAAGGTGACACACTTGGGCGTATATACCCCTTCTTTAGAAGCTCTTCAAGTTGCATTTGCAATTCCTTTAGCTCTGATGTACTCATCCTATAAGGAGTCTTGGAAACAAGTGCTGCTCCAGGCATCAAATTTATAGAGAAATCAATATCTCTTTTCGGCGGCAACCCCGATATTTCTTTAAAGACATCTTCAAATTCTTTTAGTACTGCGCAGTCTTCAACATTTGACACTTTATCCTCATATGCCTCCTCCATGTGCGCTGCAAATACTTGACATCGTTTCTTGTAGATTTTCTTCAATTGCAAGGCTGAAACTTTTTTGATAGTTACAACTCTTGGAATGCCTTAACCTTCTCATTAATTTTCCTTTTTGCTCCTATAGCTAATTGCACCAACCAAGGTTTTCCAAGCTTGCTTCTTGGAAATTGGAATCTTTTCACCATCTTAGGATCTAGATAACTATGACTAGCTCCTGAATCAATTAAAATAGCAATGGGTTGGTCATTAATCTTACCATCTACTTCAATCATGTGCGACTGAAACTCAACTTGCTTGTTATCTAGGGCTGCGTAGATCCTTGGTACATTTTTGCCCATGTCTTCCACTGTCGCAACTTGTTGTACATTGTGAACAATCCTCACTTTTTCATCTCTGTGAGGGAAATCTCTATACATGTGGTCTCTCCTACAACCCCAACATTGAATAGGTGGCTGCTTTGGTCTTTGCCCCATTGTTTCAGTCATTCTAGGTTCCTTGGGACTTGCTTTTCCTTGAGAAGTATTTCTGAAAAATGGTGGCTTAGTCCCCTTCTTCCTATGTTCCATCTTACTTTTCTTATTGTCTTCCCAAGCCTTTTGGAAAGTCGATCTTCCCCTTTGCTGATCATAGAGACATTTAACTCGCCTTATGGTTTCCTCCAATGTCTTGGGGTCATCATATTATATCTTGTCATTGATAAATGATGGCAGCCCACTCAGGTACCTCTGAATTTTAACTTGCTCATCCTTAGTGAATGCAACATAATTCAGCAGCTCTAGGAATCTTCTTTCATACTGATCTATTGTCATACTCCCACGCTTGAGTTCAAAGAACTTCTTCATTTTCTTGTCATAGTATCGCTTGGTTAAGTATTTCTTTTGAAAATACCTTTTAAACTCCCTCCAAGTAACCTTCTTCTCATTGATGTGTTGCACTTGCACGAATTGATCCCACCACATTGATGCTTTTCCCTTTATTTGATAGATGGAAATTCTCCCTTTTGCCTGTGCAGAGTAATTATGCAACTAGAAGTACTTCTTCATACCCAACAACCAGGTCTCCACATGTTCATCCTTCTTGTGCTCACCATCAAAGGTAGGAGGCTTGATCTTATTCAATTCTCCCTGTAGCTCGTCCACCCTAGTCCTTCTCTTATGCTTTCTGACATGAGATGGACTTCAACTATTGCGCGCTTTCCTAAATGAATGCTTTGGTGAGTGGTGATGATTCCTATCAACACTTCTTGCCTTTCTTCTTTTACCATGAGACCTGTGACTCCTTGACTTGCTTGACTCTGTCTCCTTATCCATTTTCTTTTCTATTATGTCCAAGCTTTGCATCAACTTGATATTGAAGTCATCTTGTTGCTCCTTGGCTTTCATAAGCTTCTCATTATCAGTTTTATATCTTTGGACATCTTTTTGCAGTCCCTTTATGGTTTCTAGCAAGTTTATGCGCTCCTCCTTGCCTGCTCTATGCTCATTGGATTGTGTACTATCAATACCCATACTGATATACAAACCCCCGAATTCATCATCATGGTTGTAAGTTCTCTGCGCATATTCCATGCTTTTGACTCTCTGCGTTGATTCTGTCTTGATGTAATCGTTGTTAATTTTGCAAAATGCATAGGCAATAAGGTTTGTTAGACGAATTCATGCGACAACTTCATGAAAATTTTGCACAATTTTCTCAGGATCCTTTCTTCTGATTTCTTGGATGATTTTAATGCCCCAATTCAAAATTTTTGGGTGAATAATTGGACTCTTTTGTCCAAAACTCTCCCATCAACTGCTCCCTTGTGCAATTATGAGTCTTGCGCAATAAATTATGGTCATTTGGAATTCATCCAAATACCCATTTACTCTTTCTTTCTTCCTTCTGAAGCCTGTGTATGCACTGGTATTCAACACATACCAATGTGCGATGTCAATGTTTAACATATACACCGTGTATCAATATTACGCATGCACCACTAGTTTTGCTCCGTGCAACCCCAAATTTTAGTGCGCACAACTGTGCATTCTCATTTTTATGCGCATCATGGCCTCGATGTAATTCCAAATTTGACCACTTACCAGTCCGAATTTTTGCCTTCAATACATACTCGGCCATGCAGGCTTAGTGTTGAAACTGGAGCTCTGATACCAATCTGTTATGTACCCATCCTCCTCGTTGAGTCTCGTTACCACATTGTAACGTCTCCACTACTACAAACTCCCTAAATACAACTCTGATACCAATTTGTAACATCCCCAACGTACTGCTGAGCAATGCCACTCCAAAAAAAATCTAGTGCGCAGATTCTACACTATAACGTTAATCTTCGCAGATGTGAGGTAATGCACACTATCCCAAGTTGGATTGCTCCACACAAATTTTTCCTCTTCAAACACTAGTTATAACAACAAAAATAACACATAATACAACTGTGCGCACAATCATTCAAAGCACACAAATATTACTGTGCGTGTAACCACTCTGAAGACATGGTTACTACTGCGTGTGCAACCATTCTGGCGCTGCACACAAATTTTGTTCCCTTGTACGCACAGATCTGCTATCCTGCCCGCATATCAAATCCAACCTCTTGTGCGTACATATTATTTCTCTGCGCGCACGACAATTCTAGCCTCGCCCCGGAACTCATGACCATTATTACAAAGTTATCTAACATGAATACTTAATAACTGTCACACTCTGCATGTGCGACAACAAATACTAAATAACAACATCATGCTTACATGTGCAAACAATATTATACAGAATAACGACAATTGATCATATGCAACATCATAAAGGAAATCAACCCATATTAGACATAGGTAAATAAGCACACAGTAAATTAGACAAGCACATAAATGACACTTTTTATAAAGAGTCACTAACTGCGCGCAGAGCTCAGACGTTCCTCCCAGCCATAGATTCTGTTGCTCATAAACTTTCAGCAGCAGGTCACCCCTGACCCGACTTAAACTCCACCAGGGCAAAAGGATTCCTAATGCCATGCTAAGGTCTGATAATCGACAGAATTGTTCAGTCCAAGGTGCCAACTGCTGCAACTAGCCTACAATCTCTCATTCTCCACATGCCTGTCCCACCCCAGGAAGTGTGCCCCTTCTCTTCTCAACAGTCCCTCGGCTGCCCAACTTCCCTTCTAGGGCTTCAACAACAGACCATACAGGAAGTATTAGAGCCCTATAACTACTTCCCAGTGCACCATGGAACAATTCCTAGCAAATCTCTCACCTGGAGAGAATGCTTACGGGCCTGACAACCCGCTTCTTCGACATCAAATCTCTCACCTAGAGAGAATGCTCACGGGCCTAACAACTCGCCTCTTCGACAACAAATCTATCACTTTGAGAGAATACTCACGGGCCTGGCAACCCGCTTCTTCGACAACACATCTCTCACTTGGAGAGAATGCCCACGGGCTTGACAACCCGCCTCTTCGACAACAAATCTCTCACATGGAGAGAATGCTCACGAGCTTGACAACCCTCTTCTTCAATAGCAAATCTTTCATCTGGAGAGAATGCCCACGGGCCTGACAACCCACCTCTTCGACAACAAATCTCTCACATAGAGAGAATGCTCATGGGCCTAACAACCGACCTCTTCGACGACAAATCTCTCACCTGGAGAGAATGCTCATGGGCCTGACAACCCGCTTCTTTGACAACAATCTCTCACCTGGAGAGAATGCCCACAGGCCTAACAACCCGCCTCTTCGACAACAAAATCTCTAGTCACTAGATGGAAAACCCTTTCCAAGCTTTTCTCTGCAGGTAAGGTAATGGCAGTCCAAAGTTCAGATAGTCTGAATCATGAAGAGAAATGTGTGAATCTTCCAAAATACACCAAGGCTCAGCAATATATTTGCATGCCTTAAACTAGACACTTGTCACCTTCAGAATTATCTTTAGCCACTTGGTGACTCATTCCAATCCCTCAAAAACTTAGGAAAAACAAATATCCATAACTATACTTTTCGGAAATATTAATAAAATATTCCCTTGGACTTAAGCCCCCTTTAGCTTAGCTCCTCTCATAAACTTTTAGGCCCCCCCCCTTTTTTGGCGGATTTTAGCCCCCCGTCTCTTTTCGTCAGATTGGTCTGCGCAGTGATGTGATTTTATTAATAATTTGAGTGTGATTACATTTTACAAGGATAGGTGCATTGGCCTTTTTGCATCCTGGTTCACCAACCTAATAACCACACAGGCTCTCCGGCCTCAAATACATATACATACATATATATAACTCGGTCTGGTGCGCACTTCAAGGTAATCCTCGCACACTTACTCGGGTGCGCACAAAACTATGGATTGTGCGCACTTTTCCCTTGATGTGCAATCCATGCGTGCAACACTGTGGAATGTGCGTGCTTATCCTTTGGTAAACAATCCTCATGCACTACTCAGGTGCGTGCAAAACTAAACCAAAACTTGGTGCCAACGACTTACTAGCCTATATGTACATTTACATCTTCATTTACAATTAGGGTTCGGATTAAGGGTATTACACATGGCAATTCTCCTACCTCGCTTGCCCTTTGGATGATGACACATGGCCTTGGGAGGCCCTCCTTCACCTCTAGGAGGCTTGACATCATCACATGTGTGGTTTTGTGATTTATTATTATTGTAGAGGTTATTTTGAGGGGCCGACCCCACTTGTAACATGAATTATTGACATTTTGTGGACAATATGTTAGAGTTTACCTTATATAAATAAGGCTAGCACTCATTTCATTTTATCATCATCACTTTTCTGCTCACACTTGTGAGTGAGAGCTCTAAAAAAGTTCGCTATCTCTCTTTGGCTTCTTGGATCTAGTGCGCTACTCTTGGAGGAGGATTGCTTGTGGATGCTTTTCACTTCGACTTGGATAAGTGAGTAATTTGCTTTAAGTGGATAAGTTTGCTCATGGTATAATTGTTAACTGGTATCTTGTTTCATGTTACTTTGTTCTAGTAAACCTTAGTCAGGAGACATAAGTCTTTCTCTCCTTTAATACTTTGTTTGTCCAAGTTTGGTGAAAGCATTAAGAGACATAGTCTCTTGCTATGATTCAAAAGCCTAAGGCCCAAGAGATTTTGCACCTTAGGGTTTTGATCTTAGTTATTTGATCCTTGACCTAGGTTGTCTAGAGGAGGGAAAACAACATCTAGGGCCCAAGAGGCTTTATACCAGTGTTACCAACATCGGCAGCGGCAAAATATCGCCGAGGGTCCGAAAATGAAAATATCGTAAATATCGGGGAAAATATCGGTAAATATCGGAAAATGTCGCAAGGAGGAAAAAAATACAAAAATATTCATTTTTTTT
>WSFP011398451.1:0-26915 GCA_009831015.1 Picea engelmannii
TGCATGAGGTTATCAGTATCGAAATAGGAAGGCACAAGGAAAAGGCAACATAAAACAAGCTAGAAGGCCAATCAAGATTCGACAAAGTTTATTCAAGAAGGAATGTACCTCAAACCACAAATACAAAAAAATACAAACATATACCACCAAACCTATGAGATGATAAAAGAAGAAGTTTGGAAGCCCAAAGAATAAAATAAGGAAAATGTAAACGTTCCGGAGATAAATGGGACCCGATACATATGCGTTGCATAGAATATAACTCAAATATATATATATATATATATATATATATATACATGTGAAGAAGAAAAAGACGATGAATCAAACTCAGAAGAGTCAGAATGTGAAGAAGTAGAGAACCCACAAAATATCACACCAAACTTTGAAGGTGACAACACACCAAGGATATTACTCATAGACATCACAGGCATCAACCAACCATAAACTCTTAAATTAAAATGACATATAAAACATGATAATGTCATAGTACTAATCGACACAGGAAGTACCCACAAATTTCTTGACATCAATATTGCAAGAAAACTCAAACTATTTGTATATATGATTCTAGATATGAAGGTAATGGTTGTATATGGAAAAAAATAAGAAAGTAGGGAAATTCCATAAGGTGAAACTCCAAATACAATATTTCAATTTAGAATCGAAACTATACATCATACCCCTAGGAGGAGTAGACATGGTCTTGGGATTCCAATGGTTACAATCATTGGGTACCTACTCTACTAATCACCAGAAGCATTTGATCATATTCAAGTAGAAAGGGAAAAGGTATAAGCTATATGAATTCCAACCTCCCCAAACACAAGTTGTGTCATCTCGACAGATGGAAAAGTTGATCTGGAAGGGCAAAACTTCCTATTTCATCCAATTCCACCAGATGGATATACAAGATTCAGAACAAGATAGTTCCAAAGCATCATAAATCCAAGAACTAGTTCAAAAACACAAAAAATATATTTCAAGACCTCCCCATGGAGTTAACACCAAAAATAAGAATTGAACATGTAATTGAAGTTAATCTAGGATCAAGTTCGATCAAGATTAGACTATGTAGATACTCCCATCATCATAAAACATAAATATAAAGGTGTCAAGGTCATTTTTCGCTTCTAAAATTTCCCTCCCCTTTTCTATTTTCTCAAATTCTTTTTTCCCTTTCTTTTCCCTCTTCTATACTTACCTGTTTTCTCCCCTTTTCTTTTTTTCCCTCCTACTATCCCTTTCTGGTTCTACACTTAGTCACATTTTTCAGACTGCAGGTTCCCAGGTTGGTGGACTTACAGTTTCTCATCTCCATGTATAACTTCACATCACAAGTCCGACTGACCGTTGTGATGTTCCATACTTAGTTTATTCTACAATCGTGGGTTCTTGGGTTGGCGGGATCGAACTCTCATGATCCCATGTTCTGTGATATACACATTGCACCAAAAATTTCTTCGTTCTACATTTTGATCCCCAGACTCCCCGAACTTCCAAGTCTCATTTCACCTACAATGATTTTGTCCGATCGTCATGCCATTCTATACTTAGACAATTTCTCACCTTATACTGTCGTGGACTTGTGGGTTCACAAAAATCTCAAATCATATTTTTCTCTCGTTCATCCCCTCCACCCTCGCACACTTCCCAATGCACATTTACTATGCTTTTAATGATAATAACTTACCATATAGGTTCGAAAGGATTATCATTAATAAGAAAAAGGCTCGAGGAGATATCCTATTCAAATGCATTAAAGAAGGATTTAGGGAGGACTATATTCTCCCCCTCCAACATTCATTTTAAACATAATATGGAGCAAGGGAACGGTCTCGCCAACTTATGGAAGAAACTCGACAACCGTTCTGTGGATATACATTGAATATTTTCGGGTGCGAGGACCAGAGTTTTTAGTGGTCTAGAGCATATTCCTATTACGCATCCCCTTCTGCCCAGAAGGAAGTAATCTAGACATCTGGAATTGTGTGTGCAGGTTGTGTCCCGAAAGTATTTGAATGTCAAGAGTTGGTCACCTGGTGCGCAGAGAGATATATTCCAAGCCAGAGTATTATTTGGTTGTGGGACCATTACCCTGTCTCTCTATCACCTCGGGTATTCCATAAGATGTTGAGACTTCCTGAGCCAACACTCACCTTCAAGGGAGAAGAACGCAAGGATTTCTTAAAGAAGCATGACAATGGATTGGACCTCTTACCTGAATTCCTAGAGAACCCAACAACCGTCCTCGAGGACATCACAATATTGCAGGTTGGCTCATTTAAAAATCCCTTCCGGGAAATTACATGGATTTTCACGAGGATAACAAGACAAGAAACTACATCCAACATATCCTGGATGATTCTTTACATTCTATATTTTACGGTCAAATAACAGGCCATCTTCGATTGGGGTAAGTTGATTTCCATTGAAATATCTTCCCAATTGTCGCAATAGAAGAAGGAGAAGAAATTATTTATGTCATCTTATTTGGTTTTCATGATATCGCAGTATTGTCTATTCCCGATATTATCTGTGTGTAAGAAGGTAAACTGTGAATTCGACCCAGTAACCTTCTGGTATCAAACATCATGGAGGCACAAGGCCTCCCAACATTTTTATGAAGTTTTTAATGATTTTGTCTCAATTTTTAAAGACTTTTTGTTTGGAAAGGACACTCCCTGGATGTATGATCAGGTGATTAAGTTCCTAGATAGGAAGGAGACACTAGAACAAATGGAGAACTATAATTTTATAAGGATTTTTGGTTCCAAGGAAAATCCTTCATTCCTTTCGTGCCACATATCTGAAAAAATGTTTGTTGTTGAAATAGAAAGGAAGTGCAACTACTGGTTGCATTTTTTCCATGCAAAGAGAAAAAAACAAATCATACCTCTGCCTTGGGAATTTTGGGACTTCATATTCATAAATATGAACAAGATTGATGAATTTGCGGGCCACTTCCACAACCTCAATCTAAAATATGCTCAAAGAGTAAAAGGGGTCGACCCTAGAGAAAGTTTTGTAGAATATCTATTGGTTGTTGGTTTAAGTAATTCTTTCATTAATGCTATTCTAAATGAAGATTGAGATAATGTCTGAGGCACTCCCTCTCATGACATCGGTTACCTAGAAACAATACTCAACACCAATGAGTCATACAAGCAGAGAGGAAAAGGTCTGGGTGAGAAAATTGCCCAATCCCAGACTGTCACTCCAAAGATTACAACATCTCAGAGAAACGCTCCAATGACCCACCAAATTAATAAAGTAACCCACATTTATTCATGTGGAGGAGGAGATAAGAACCCTCTTTCAGGAAAAAATTGAAAGTTCTCACAAACTTCCCTTAAGGAAGAAAAGAAAAAATATTGTGCAAGAAGAGGAGGGACCTCTAGGTGAAAGTGACATCCACGACCTATCCTTCAAGGATATGGAACTCAAAATTGACATAGAAAAAGTGTTCCCCAATTTCTAACAGCTAGAGAACATTGCTCACCAGAATCCTCAGATGGAAATAATTGAGAGCGAGACCTTCGATGAAGAAGATTCTTTTGTATTTCAGAGCGTTGTTTTTTACAGCGAGTCCAAAAATTTGATTATTGAGAAAATAGATGTAAAGAATAAAAAGGGGAATTCTCGTTCATAGATTAACCTACGGAACATGCGGCCTTACCAAATTTCCCAAATTCACTGAGCAACTAGAGATTCTCTAGATAATTCTATTAGAGGCCTTGAAGCAAATAATGCCAAGTTAAAGGAGCGAATCAAAGAATTGGAAGAAACTTTGATGCCTCTTCCAGTACTTTCCAGTCCTTTAGAAATGATCAGGCCTACCACATCTGCAGAAAAATTAAAAGGATCGGCAAGCTTTCTCACATCATCCCAGGGATATGTGGAGAAGAATATCAAGAAAATAATGGAATTAATTAGAGAGGCTTGGGAGATGTCAAAGAGCATGATCTCTTTTGGAATGAGAGCACATGCTTTTCATGAATATTTACAGGAAGATTTGAAAAACGAGGAAGGTTGTTACCTCGATGTGGTTGTACCATTTGGTTTTAAAGTTACCAATATGACAGAGTTGAGAAGAAGAGAGGAGGATCTCCCTTCTTCGAATCGGATAAAACAACTAAACGTGTGCTGGAAGGAAAAGGTTAAAAACCTGAATATTATTGTCCAAGCATGCAGCCAGACCATAACCAGAAGAGATGAATTATTCAAAAATATGACTGAGATAGATCTAGCTGGGAGCACTAATGAGGTTAAAGGATTATTATTTGAAAAATTCTACAACATTCTTGAGTATAGTGAAGATGAAGTGGAAAATTGGCTAGTTGATTATTCAATTAAAAATCAAGATATTGAAGAGGCTTTGCGAAATATTTTTATTGATCTAAGGGACTTGGAAGGCGAGCTCTTCAATATAAAAGTTTGACATGAAACCAATGTGGCGCCAATGAGGAACTACATCAAGGAGTGGTTTAAAAAGGATGTTGATAAAATTATCGATGAAGGGAAAAGGACAGTTGAGACGGTTCTTATAACCGTCGATGAAATATATAAAAGGACATTAGCGAGCAAGTGACAAACATGAGATACCATCATAGTAAGTTCATACTGATCACATCTTTCTATCTTTATCAAGCTCTTCATCTAGTTACTCCACCTCTTTAAATAGAAAGGCTTAACCGAAGACTGATAATTTCTTTTTTCTTCTTACCAGGTCTTGTTGTCTTCCGCCACCCACTTTCTTCTTTCTATGAACTTCATTATTATACATATTTTATTTATGGTCCATGGGAGCCCCAATCCTAGTCATTATGACAAACACATTTTAATTTCAGATAATATGTATTGAACTCTATAATTTTTAGAAGTTCCAAGAGAGCTATTTTGGGAACGATCTCGATTGTACTTTGTAACCCATTTTTTTTTAATATAAAGTATTTGGCATTGATATATCATAATCTTCATTTGAGATTCCCATGTATCACTCTATCAAAGTTCTCTTATGCATGCAGATCATTTTATTTTAATTTTTTATGTCATCATAAATCTTTAGCCCTACTATGATGGATGTGAGGAAATTATGTTTATTTTCTTTAAATGTATGTGATTCCTAGTCCATTCTCATGAAATTTCTTTTTTATTTTATATCTATTTTTACTTTCCTTTGATGAACTTATATAAAATTCCCACATTTTAAAAATCTCAAACAGAGGAGTACCACCTCTACAAAAACGCGGGAGGATTTGTATCCTTGTAAGGTTGTCATTTCAGTCCTAATGGATTCAAGCGTCAACATTTTTGGCGACCATACTGGGGAAATGAACTGAAAATTTGGAACCTGGCCTAGCATTTTGAAAGAATATATGAATTTACCCTAGGGTAATCAACCCCATTTAGAAGTTGGATTGAATAATCAACGAAGCATTTTGCACCAGTTGTATAATCTGGTAATATCAACAGCCCAGACTCGAGAGGAGTTAAAAGGGTCCTGGAAGATCTTAGTCCAAGAAGAAGAAAGAGAAATCCTTTGAATACAAAGGAGAGAAGAACGACAAGATCGAAGAAACCAAATATTGGTTAGATCAACACAAGAACAATGTAAATATTGAAGTTGGATGAATACAAGGGACCCATTACCAGAAGTAAAAGTAAGGAACTCTCTGTCCTTGGAAGTGAAAAGTCTGATATTGAAACCTCCTCAAAAATGGCAGCGAGAGACGAACAACCCCGAAATGAGCATCATGAGGAGAGACAAGGAGGCGAAAGAGAAGTCGCAAGAAACCAAGGAATCTGAGGGTTTGGAAATAGAAGGAGGGAAAGAGATTCCCCTCTTAATCTCATAGGTGAAAAACATAATTTCCCTGTGCTCCCCAAGGGCACCTTAAAAGAATTTTTTGGAGATGGGACAATCGATGCAAAGAGGCATATGCACTTATTTCTTGACATGTGTGACTTTCACCAAGTCGAATATGATGATGTCATGGTGAGGTTGTTTTTGCAAACTTTATAAGAAAGATCTTATGAATGGTATACAACATTTCCTAGTAGATCCATTCGCTCATTTAACGACCTCGAATCGATGTTCCTAACTATGTTTTTCCCTACAATTTCCTACCATACCCTCCTCACAAACTTCACCTAAATTGGATTGAGGAAGAATGAAAGGATACAAGATTTTAATGTCACATTCAATAAGAACTTGAATAGAATCCCAGAAGACAAACGACCAAATGACCTGGTCATTCTCAGTTGTTATGGGAATGCAATGCTCCCGAATGTAAAATATGCCATCAGAACATCCCAAATGGATTCTTTGGAGGAAGCAATGATAGTCCACTGAAATGGAATAAATTATGATTGAAACGGGTGCTGACCCCGACATTATACTGGGAATATTACAAAGGAAAATGGGAGGATTGAATATTGATAATCAAGGAGCTTCCAGCTCGAGAAAGAATGAAGAATTTAAACCTCAGGCGGCTTAGAATAAAATGGTATGAGGAGGATTTTTTAAAGGAACCATACCTGACATAAAATTTGATCCTGTGGTGGCGCAAGAAACAAAGAAAATAATTGAGATTGTGCAAATAAATAGAACCATCAAACAGATGCAGAACAAAATAACCAGGTTGAGAAGGGGAGATAATTACATGCCAAACCCAAGAATGTCGATTCCTGAACAAAGGAGGAACCCTCCCCCAGAAAACAAAGTTAGGTTTGAGAATACTAATGACCCATAGAGACCAAGGGTTCCCAGACAACCTACTCCAAACACATTTATTTTGGATGATGTCTATGAAGAGAAATTGATCGAGCAAGAAGGTTATTACTTACCTGATGAAATATCTGAGACAATACAGATGGATGAATGTGAGACTCCCATGTATATATGTGGAGAGGGCGATAATGATCCTAACTCGCAATAAAATGTCGCCCAGACAAGAGGTTTTGTAAATATACAAAAGAATAAAGGAAACTCCAACAAAGAAAAATAAAAGTAAAAAGAAAATGAAAAAGTCTCGAATGAGAAGGCGACATTTGGAACCACAAGGCAACACATGGCATCAAGCTCAACTCAAACAACGTATAACGTCATGGAAGACTTAAGTAAGTTGAGGCTAATTTTTCCTTTTACAGAAGTGGTAAAGATTCCTCAGTAGAGGCAGAACATATTGAAGTTGTTGGATGATCCATCAGAAAGAACTGAAGCCGTTTTTACCACTCCAAAATAGAACCGAAGCCCATCGACTTCTAAGCTGAGAGGTAAAATTCCACCCTTTTACATTTCAATTGAAAACCATGAAGTTGCATCACATAATTGTTTAGTTGATACTGGTGTGACAAATAATGTAATGCCACTTGCGGTCATGGAATCATTGGGCATGATTTGCACTAAGTATTATGAAACTGGTGAGATCATATAGGCAATCGATTCTAGAAAAGTTCTAGCGTACGGGGAAATCAAGGATTTTTATGCCTGGATTACAACAAGTCCCCTTATCATCACAGTTTTTAATATTATCGTGGTATACCTACCTCCAGCATATGGGGTTGTGCTCGGAAGAGATTGGACCTTTATGATCGGTGGATATATAATGAACGATGAAAGTTCTATGATGCTACCAGGTAAGGAGGGATCAGTGATTAAAGTACCCCGTGAACCCAGAAAACCTTTCTCCTTCAAGAAGAAGTTTAATGAATTAATGGAAGATTACATAGATGTTAGGACTAGAAACTATGTTATCTTGAACATGGAGCACAACGAAAACCTAGAATGAGTTCAAGACTTGGAGGGCCCATAATTTTTGTTTGAAGGATATTGGAGAATGTCATTCGACGGAGCCTGTTCTAAATATGGGAACGAAGTTGGAATTGTTCTCATAAGCCCATATAAGACGACGCATCCCCACGTCGTAATACTGGAGTTTCCATGCACGAATAATGAAGCATAATACAAATCTTTGATCCAGGGGATGATCCTCACACAAGGAATGAAAATAGAAAATCCCATTATGACTGGAGATTCAAATTTGGTCATGAATCAGGTTACCCAAAAGTACAGAATCAAAAAAGAAAGACTTAAGTTGTATTTCAAAAGAGTTAATGAACTGATGGAATCTTTCATCTATTTCAATATCGCTTTCATTCCAAGGGAAAAGAATCACAAGGATGATTCACTAGCCTTGGAGGCCTCATTATCAAACCCAGATGATGTCCTAAGGAAAACATCTTTCCAGGTAGAAAGATCCTTTCAACCATCCATGCTCGATAATATTTAGTACTTACAAGTGTTTGGAAATGATGAACAATTGGAGATTTTTTTGTTAAATGATGATGATGAAGAAGATGATAGCTCGATTGTCATTCCGAAAGACTACATACAAGTTGAATATTTGTTTACAAAATATGATCATGCCAAGAATCTTCTTGAAGAAGTTTTAGTTTGAAAGGTGCAAGAAACAAGAAAATTCAATATTGGAATGGACCAATCCCACAAATATGTGAATTTGGGAGTTGATTGCACCCCCGAAGAGGTTGATCAATATGTTTCTTTATTCAAAGAATATATTGATTCATTCACTTGGACCTATGACAATTTGAAGGCCTATCATAAAACGATATTCCAACATATCATTCCTTTGAGGGAAGAAGCCAAACCAGTGAAACAAAAAATAAGGATGATGAATCCCATGTTGAAACCTATGGTAAAAATTAATTTGGAGAAGTTAAATAAAGCAGGGATAATCTATCCCATCATACATTTAGAATGGATTTCAAATCCAATGATTATCAGGAAGAAGACCGGGGAAATCCGAATGTGTGTTGACTTCAGAGATCTTAACAAAGCGAGCATAAAAGATAATTTTTCATTTCCCAACATGGAGTTTCTGATACAAAAAGTTACTGGATCGACATGCATGTCTATGTTGGATGTTTTCTTTGGATATAATAAGGTTTTAGTCATTGAGTCGGAAGATAGAGAAAATACAACATTTATCACACCATGGGAAACATATGCATATGCTAGAATTCCCTTCGGTTTGAAGAATGTTGGAGCCACCTTCCAAAGGGCCATGGATCATGCATTCAACGGATTGATAGGAAAGTTTATGGTGGATTATCAAGATGACTTGATATTGAATTCAAACAAAAGGGAGGATCACATCCATCATTTAAGAAAAGTCTTTGAAATATGTAGATTACACAACATTTCTCTAAACCCAAAGAAATATGTGCTTGTTGTGACTCAAGGAAGTTTGTTGGGCCACATTGTATGCAAGGAAGGGATTTACATAGATCCATAAAGAGTTAAAGCAATTAATTAACTCAAACCCCCGACATCCAAGAAGGGAGTCCAGTCATTCTTCAGGAAAATCAATTTTGTTCGAAGATTTGTCTCTGATTACGCAAGCATCGTAAAACCTATCAATTTGTTGTTGAAAAAGGAGTAGAGATTTGAGTGGACAAAAGATACTCAGGAAGCGTTCAACAATATCAAAGGGTCAATCACTACGACTCTCATTCTCATTAGTCCAGAGTTTCAGAGATATTTTATTATCTATTCATTTGCTACAGAGGTAGTCATTGTGTTCGTCCTCACTCATAAAAATAGCAACGGAGAATAACTCCTGATAAGTTTTATGAGAAAAAACCTACATGACTATGAGTTGAGATATTCAAAACTTGAGAAACAGGATTTGGCTCTTGTAAAAGTTGTGGCACATTTTCGGACATATATATAAAAATCCCATGTTATATCTTATGTTCCCTTGTCACCAATCATGATACTTCTAAATCAACAGTTGAGAGAAGGGAAATGGGCTAATTGGTTAGTGGAAATTCTAGAGTATGATATCGAAATGAAACCTTTGAAGGAAATAAAAGGACAAGGTTTATGCAATCTTATTGCGAATGGGGACTAGATCGATGGGATGATTTCAATCTCAGTCGGGGAACCATTAGCTGATTCAGAATGGTATGAAGATACCATATTCTATTTAAGGTCCAAGGAATTCCCTATTAAAATGAATCCCAAGGAGTGAAGGACACTCAAGATCAAGGTGAACCAATACATGTTGATTGTTGACATACTTTTTAGAAGAAATTTGGATGGCATACTATTGAGATGCATCGATGATAATCAAGCTCAAGGACTGATCAAATAATTCCATGAGGGAATATGCGATGGACACTTTGCACCTACTGCAACTGCCCACAAAATAATCAGAGCGGGATTTTACTGGTTGCCAATCTTTAGGGATTCGTATACTGTGATCAGGTGATGTTTATCATGTAAATACTTTGCAAGAAAAATGAAGAAAGTTGTGATGCCTTTGCAACCAATTGTAGTGGAACAACCATTTTCCCAGTGGGGACTTGATGTTGTTGGTCCAATTAATCTAAAATCTAGCAAGGGGAATATGTACATTCTGACAGCTGCTGATTATTTCATGAAATGGCCAGAAGCAGTGGCACTAAAGAAGGTTGACGTCGAAGAATTGATTAGATTCCTCAAGGAAAACATTCTATCGATGTTTGGTATCCCTGATAAATTTATCACATACAATGGTTCGATCTTCATTGGGTCAAAGTTCAAGGATTTTTGCGGACAATATAGGATCATCATGGGTCAATCATTGAATTATTATCGATAAGGAAATGGCCTTGTTGAATCCACAAACAAAACACTTTTGCAGATATTGAAGAAAACCATTGATAGAAACTAGAGGAATTCATATCTGAAGCTGACAGAAGCATTATGGGCAAGCAAGACAACCCCAGAGGATAGCACCGAGATGTATTTGTATCTATTGGTTTATGGGAAAGACGAAAAAATGTTGATTAACCTCGAGCTTAATGCATTGATATTTGTGGTTAATACTGAGGATACAAAAGACACTTTGTCTATCCAGAAAAGGATCAATCAATTGTTGAAGTTGGAAGAGGAACGAAGAAGGCCCTGAAGTGAACTTCTCATAGGAAGTAGAGCGTCAAGAGATATTTTGACCAGAGCACAACTATGAAGAACTCTTAGAAGGGAGAGCTGGTACTACTTTGGAACAAATCCAAGGAGAATCCGTCCATGCATACAAAGTTCGAAGAACTCTGGATCAGACCCTATGTCATCAAAAAGATATTGGGCTTCAACTCATATATGCTCCAAGGAATGAAGGGGAAAAGGTTACTGTTTCCTGTCAACGAGCAACAACTGAAAGGTTTCTTCTCCTATAACTTTTCAAGTCTCATTGTACATAATTTTATTTTTAGTTTGTATATTCTTAATATGACTCCATGTTGGCACTGGGGCAGACCCAAGGTTCACTCCAAGAGCACACCAACAAGCCCTTGCTATTGGCCCTTTTGGAAGCACCTGCAAGGCAGATGCAGTCTCACTCGAAGCAGCTAAGAGGGGAGTTGCAGGACAGGGATGTCTACAACCAGGGGAATATCAAGTGGATCTATCACAACAACAATACATCATTCATATATCACTTATCAGCTAGGTCTATCCTGTGCAACTATAGATCTGATCTAACATAAGATTGCGAATAACAATATAACAATGACAGATATCCAGGCATCAATCACACATACGACACAAAATATATGTGGTTCACCCTCTCTCTGGGGCTACGTCCACAGAAATGTGCTTATAATTTATTAAGGTAAATCATACAGTTCTTATATGCGCTCTCAGCTAGCAGATCTTCTTTCTTCTCTCTCTTTCTCTCCCCTTCCTGTGCACCCAGCTGCAGGACTTGACCTTCGCATACAGTTGAAGATCTCACAATGCAATCCTCTCCCTATACAAAAGAGCTATAACAACAATATCATACCAATACTCAATGACCAACAAAAACCCCACCCAGGTCCTCTTGACCTTTATTTATACATTACAATCCCTTACCGACAGCCTTAGGTCAAAACCTAGGTACCAAAACCCTAGATACCAAAACCCTAAGTGTCTAAAACCTTAGGTCAACTTGACCCTCTTTTTCCGGGCTTCGCCAGCCTGTCTTTCCTTCTTCATCGTGAGGTGCTCCAAAGAGTCCAATGATGGATTTCTCTTCTTGTTGAGTTGTCCACGATCCTTCTTCCTTGCTAATCTTTCATCCCTGATCTCCTCTTTCAACGACTTGCTTTTCCGCACTTCACTCCATCTTTCCTGCTCTTTTGCTCACTTTGACTCAGTGACAATTACTATGGCTACCGCAAAGCTCGCTTTTTACCTTTCCTTCCTTTTTCTTCACTTCCTTCCATAACCAAGGGCCAACAGGCCCCCAACACTAACATGTGACTTGTCTCGAGGCACTTCATATCTGACCCTCTTATTTTACTTCGACTTTGGACTATGCAGTGCATCCCTTGCTTTTTTCTTTATGCCTCCTTTCCATTCTTGTGCATACTGTCTTTTTTGTGTTTGGTGACCAATTTCAACTACACCTGGTACCTAGACCCTTTTGCTCATGCTTTTACTGAGAGCTGCGAGGTAGCTGGTTATCATAGTACAACTTCAGCCAACTCCCATTCACCAATCCTTCCTTCTAGTCTCCCTTCAATGTCTTCAGCTGCGCAACTCCTCCTTATGTAACATAGACAATCTCATATGGTTCGAGCCAATGCGTTCTGAACTTCCCAGGGTGTTTGATAAACTTACTATCATACACCAGTACTAAATCACCTTTCTTTAATGTCTTCTTCTTGATGTGCCTGTCATGATGGGCCTTTTCTCGTTCCTTCTGAACTTGCTGATGGAATCCTGCAATGAATTTGTCTTCTTCCGGTTCAACCAACTGTGCAAGCCTCTCTCGAACAATGTTGATATCATCCATGTCTGTAAATGCAGCAATTCTTAGGCTTGGCACTAAGTATTCCATCGGTACAACAACTTCAAGACCATAAACCAACTTGAAGGGGGTCTGCATTGTTAATTTCTTGCAAGTGGTTCTATAAGCCCAGAGTACTGTTGGTACTCTTAAATCCCAGTCATCCCTGTTCATGTTGAAAATCTTTGTCAATGTTGTTTCCAAGATCTTGTTGAATGCTTCAACCATTCTGTTTGCTTGTGGATGGTAAGGTGTACTCTTCTGATGGTGGACTGCAAATTCTTCAGTCAGGGCTTCAACTGTGTTATTGATGAAGTGTGTACCTTTATCACTCATAAGGATCTTAGGGCATCCAAACCTATTTATTATGTCATCAAATATAAAATGCACAGCTGTAGTTGCACTACAGTCCTTAACTGCTCTGACTTCGACCCATCGGGTTAAGTATTTTGTCGCAGTAATAATGTACCTTGCTCCTATGCGCTTTCCTGGTGGGTTTATAGGTCCCATGAAGTCAATGGCCCACTTTTCAAATGCTTGTAGGGTCATCTGTGGTGCTAATGGCATTTCATCTCTTCGGGATGGTTTTCCAATTCTCTGGCATACATCACATTCTCTGGCATACTCTTTAGCATCTTTGTGTTACATAGGCCACCAAAGGCCAACTCGCAGAACCTTCTACGCAGTTGCTTTCCCTAAGTAATGTCCTCCTACAATTCCTTCATGAACTTCTGCGAGGATCAGTGGTCGCTCTGTCTCCATAACACACCTCCTTAATATTTCATCCGGTCCCATTTTGTACAACTGTCCAGCTATAAGTGAAAAGTCTGCAGCACGCAACACTAGTTGTTTCTTCTAAAGAATTGTATACTCGCTTGGAGCCATTCCTGTTGATAGGAACTAGACTATGTCTGCAAAGTGGTCATCAATATTTCTAATGGAGAGCAGTTGTACATCCGGTAATGTATCCTCCAAACTGGTAGGTTCTTCACCATGTTCCAACCTTGATAAGTGGTTTGGGCCCTTGTTCATTCTTCCTGGCTTAACTATGATCTCAAAATAATATTCTTGAAACAACAGAAGCCATATGCATATTTTCCCCCCCAACACTGGATTGTTGACTAGGTACTTCAGTGTGGAGTGATCAGTAAACATTTCAAAGTGTCCTCCCAACAAGTAGTGGCAGAAGTTTTAAAGTGCATACACCATGGCTAGTCCCTCTCTCTCTGAAGTGGTGTAATTAACTTCAGTTGTGGATAGCTTCCTGCTGGAAAATGCTAATGGATGATCAATATCCCCTTCTCTAGGTTGTGCCAGTACTGCCCCTAATGCAATAGAAGATGCATCAACATGCACATGGAATTCTTCGCTCCAATCTGGAAAAACTAGAATGGGCGTTGTAACCATCTTTTGTTTCAGTATTTCAAAGCTCTGTTGACATTCATCTATCCACTGATATTGGCAGTCCTTATTCAACATCTTCTCCATTGGCACTGTAATTTGGGCATATCCTTTGATAAATTTTCTGTAATATCCAGTATGGCCCAGTGCAGTGCGCAGTTGTTTGACTGAAGTAGGAGGTGGAAAATCAACTATAATTGCAATTTTAGATGGGTCAACCAGCAATCCCTGCTTTCATACAATATGACCTAATAGCACTCCAAATGGTGAGAAGAAGATGCATTTATTCAGATTCAAAGAAATTTGACACTGCCTGCATTTGTCCAACATTAGCCTTAGACATTCAATATGATTTTTCAACAAACTAAAAACAGTCTAGTCATCAAAGTATGCTTCTAAAAATTTATGCAAAAATTATTTGAACGCTTTGACCACCACCCTGGAAAAGATGGTTAGGGAATTCCTCAATCCAAATGGAATTACTGTATATTGGTAGGATCCCCATTTTGTGGAAAATGTAGTCTTATGACGATCCTCCTTGGCAATGCGGATCTGATGGTATCCTGAAAATCCATCTGTAAAAGAATATACTTCCTGGCCTCCCACATTATCCAACACTTCGTCTATGAATGGTGTAGGGAAAGGATCATGAAAGCATGCATCATTCAACTTTTTGAGGTCCACTCAGATCTTGATTTCTCCTATCTTCTTGTCTTGTACCACCATAGGGTTGATCCACTCTGACTCTTCAATAGGTTCAATAATCCCTGCTTGCAGCATTATGTCGAGCTTGATCTTCACTTTTTCCTTGTATTTCGGGTTCAGTCTGTAAGGTCTTTGCTTGACTGGCTTCGCAACTGGTTTCAAAGGTATTCTCATATCACCCATAGGCCCTTTGATTCCCTTCATATCAGTGAACTTGGTCGGGAACAAGTCCTGATATTCGTGCAATAACTCTGTAATCTTGTCAATGGTAGAAGCATCCCAATAATCTTTGACATTGGCAAGCTTCGGTGTCTCCTCTATCCCAATATTGACTTTCTTTATTTTGATTGGTTGTCCTATGAATGGCAGCTCAAGTCTTGGTCCTTCCACATTTATGTGACCTTCTGTCTCTACAATGTTTACCTTCCTCGGATCATCATCTTCATCGGCATTAATGTTGTAACATCCTTACAATATATAGAATGGAGCAGTCCATTCATCCTCTTCTTGCTCCAAAGGGAGGCCAGATGCCTCGTTAAATACGTTCTGTCTAACAATTTGTAATGCTTTGTCTACTGAAGGAAATTCACTTTCAAACAAAAATGTGGTTACAAAATTCTAGATCATGCCTTCCTAATCTGAAGTGACGAGGCACAGATCCTCTTGAAGGTACCAATTGATAGGGATCGTGTCCAGTGTGTTAATGAATCTGTGCAACCATTTTTCTTGAGGAATGTCACTCCAGGGCTCTTCACAGCTTCACACATGGTCCTTTGGGAAACTTCAACTTGTGTACCTCACTTCGCAGCTTCCTACTTGTGCTGAGAACCGCGTTGTCATCAAAGTTCGACATTGTGTCCAGTCTGTGATGCTTCCTTTGTGTGTCCCCCACCATCTTGCTGGTGTAGCTTTCATGGCCTCATCCATTTCCAACAGCCTCTGTTGTGTTGGTACACTTGTCTCAAACTCTGATAAGAAGTTTTCTAAAGAGTTCAGCCCATCAAATGTGGGTAAGTTACTCAATGTTGTGCGGATCCAACGAACCTCTCTGGTTAGTCTAGCACATATTTTGGTCGAGACTTCATACATCTGGTTATTCCATTTCTCCAACGCTTCTTCTGAGTCTGATGAACATGTGTTGTCACTTCGCTATCTTAGATTCCCATTGGCTGTAGGATTGATATAATCCTATTGTCTGGCTGTTAGTTTGTAGATGTTTTCCAATTCCTACGCGTGGTCTTCTTCTCTGATAGGCTCTGTGTATTGAAGACCCTTATCTGGATCTAAAGGTGCAATGACCCTAAGGCCATCTCTTTCAAATGTCATACACCTCTTATTTATATCAACAACAGTATAATTGTCGAAGGCCCAATCAATTCCTAATAATGAAGGATAATGGCAGTTGTCATCAACAATTTCGATTACTTCAAAATCTTCTAACTCCATCGATGTCCACAGGGACATGCTCCAATCGTCCAAATGGGCTGACAGCTTGTTGATTATCCATTCTAAGCCTGATAGGGGAATAGATCAACTTTGGTTTTCCCATCAATGCCCAGGTTTTCTTCGTCATGACATTGAACTCCGACCCTAAGTCGAGGACCACATAGTCTATATCATATTCTCCTATTTGAGCATTCAAGTGTAATTCTTTATTTTTCCTTCTCCTTTTCCCAATTTGGTGCACTTCCCTATTCAGTAAGGAGTCTATCTTTCCTATCTCATACTGCTTCATTAAATCTTGTAATTCTTGTACAATGCTTTTATCTTGACACAAGTGCACAAAAATTCCATGAGTTTGCTTACCTCTTTTCCTTCTGTTGGTGACGCAGATCGATCAAACGTCCGAGGCATGCCATATTCTTTGATTTCTGGTTGTTTCTTTGATGAAGACCCTTGATATCCTTTAAACTCTTTTCTTGCCTCCTCAAATATATGTCTTTCTTTCTTAGCATCAAACGTTGGGGTCTTCTCTGTAGATTTCCTAACTCTGTGGTCGTCTGCAGTCTTTCCTTGGGCTGCTATGTCTTCTCTGGTAGAAGCGCCTCCTCAAGTGATAACAGTGACTCTAGGGTCTGCTCCGCGAGTTTCAACATATATCAGTTGCACTTGTGGGTTTTGTTGAGGTCCTCGTCTTTCCTGAAGCTTAGATAGAAGAAAAGGATAATAATCTATGACATGCTCGAAGGAATTGCAATAACTGCAGGTTGTGCAAGGGTTATGGCAGTCCCTTGCTAAATGTCCTAGCTGTACGCAATTGTAATAGATTCTTTGTCATCAGCCTTGACCCATACCTCCTCCTCCTCCTCCTCCTCCTCTGTATCCACCGCGAGGATTGAAACTTCCTCTTCCTGGAGAATTATGTTGTGCATTGTTTCCTTCTTGGTTTACTTTGCCTTGGATCTTGTATATGTCTCTTGATCTTTCATGCATCAGGTCAAAAGCCATAAAATCTCTATCATCGTGCCCTAAGAACTTACAGAATGTGTAGTACAAGTTTGTGGGTTTCTGAACATACTTATGCATATAATAGCACTCACCAGGGTGATGTCAGTTTCTGCATACTTCGCACCAGGGCAGGTTAACTTGCTTCAAGGAGCTCAACGCTCCCGAGGCCAAATATTCATGAAATAGGGGACAGTGTTCTTTATCATGACCTTCAGATCTGCATATTACACACCATATATCTTCTCTTTTGTCCTTCCCCTTGTCCTTCTTCATATCTTCAACCTACAGAGACAAACTAGTCAGCTGGCTCAAGATCTGGCTCATGCCTGAGCTAGATTCTCCCATAGGTGCTGATTCAAGCTTCATAGCGATCTCCAAATCTTCTGCCTACGATGCAATCTTTTGCTGCATCGGGGGAACTCTGATGTGTGGTAAAAGAGCAGCGATGAACCATTCTTTGTTCTTCTCATCTGGGATCTTAAAAGTCAATCGGCCTGTTAGGGTCTTGAATCTCTAATCGAACTCCCAAACAGGTTCGACTACCTTCTGTTTGATCTCCTTCATCTCAGTAATACACTGTGACTCCGACTTAGGTTTTTTAAACTTTACAACCAACACGTTCTTTATCTCATTTAGTGGCTTAGGCTACGCAAGTCCTTGGACAAGCTTCATGTACCAGCTCAGTGCGCAATCCCTCAACATAGTGCTAAACTGGTTTCTTTTAATAGTTTCATCGACAATATTTTTAATGTTCCATACAGCCTCGCACTGGAACCAGTGTTGATCAGGATATTCAGATCCATCTCCTTTAAAGATAGGGAGCCTCATCTCATATTCCATAGAGCTACCTAGGTTTCTTGTCTGAGTAGATGTTGAACTACTAGTAATAGTAGTCTATGGACTCCGGTGATTCAGAATATTCTGATTACTTAGCGTTTCTGAAATAACAGAAGTATTGATATTACTTACTTTAGTGGTTTGCGTGGCTCCTGATGTTTCACGCTCATTTTGGCGAAGTTCTTCAGCTTCCTCTTCCTCTGCTCTGGTGGATTCTGAATGTTCTTCATCTGTCAGATCTGCCTCTTCTCCACTGTAGAAACCCTCGTCTCCGTAGTTTTTCTTGAATAGGTTCTCAAGGTGAACCCCTTGAAATACTTTCCCATTGCACATATGTCCAGCTTCTGTGTCACTGTCGCTGTCTGAATTCTTGAACATTAGCCTTTTTGGATCCAACCAATCTACTGTATCTTCAAGACATTCTTTTCATGCAACAACATCTTGATTCTTAGCTTCAGAAATTGTAAAATTTTTCCTCTGGGTCCTTTGAAGAAGTATCTCTCAACCTAGCTATATGATTATGTTCTGTCAATAGCAAATTCAGTGATATACCCTCCAATGGTACTATCGAACCAGTGATCTACAACCCTTGATACGACATTGTCGACTCTCTTAACCTTTTTAATCAACTCTGACGTCCAGACCACAGGAGGTCTAGATATGATCTCAAACTGGGTATCGACTAACCTAGCTAACCACTCGTATAGCTCTTGATGGATTCCTCCAAAGAAGATCTCATGAGTATTGGTGAAGATGTGTCTCTACAGCCAACCGTCAATACTTAGCTTAGGGTTCTTGTTTTGGGCTTTAGCGAAGTCCCTATCTTGATCCTCTATCCACTTCTGAATCTATGTCTTCGATGGGAACCACCTTGACATTCCCTTACATAGATTCCTGTCCCGGCAACAGAACCATTTGTTGGAACTGGGGCAAACCCGAGGTTCACTCCAAGAACGCACCATCAAGCCCTTGCTACTGGCCCTTTCGGTAGCACCTGCGAAGAAGATGCAGTCTCACCCGAAGCAGCTAAAAGGGGTATTGCAAGACAGGGATGTCTACAACCACGGGAATATCAAGTGGATCTATCACAACAACAATACAACATTCATATATCACTTATCAGCTAGGTCTATCTTGTGAAGCTATAGATCTGATCTAACATAAGACTGCAAATAACAATATAACAATGACAGAGATCTAGGCATCAATCACACATACGACACAAAATATATGTGGTTCACCCTCTCTCTAGGGCTACGTCCACATAACTATGCTTATGATTTATTAAGGTAAAGCATACAGTTCTTATCTGTGCTCTCAGCTAGAATATCTTATTTCTTCTCTATCTTTCTATCCCCTTCCTGCGCACCCAATTGCAGGACTTGACCTTCGCACAGAGCTAAAGATCTCACAATACAATCCTCTCCCTCTACAATAGAGTTATAACAACAATATCATACCAATACTCAATGACCAACAACAACCCCACCCAATTCCTCTTGACCTTTATTTATACATTACAATCCCTTACCGACAGCCTTAGGTTGAAACCTAGGTTCCAAAACCCTAGATACCAAAACCCTAGGTGTCTAAAACCTTAGGTCAAATTGACCCGCTTTTTCCGGGCTTTGCCAACCTGTCTTTCCTTCTTCATTGTGCGGTGCTCCAAAGCATCCAATGATGGCTTTCTGTTCTTGCTGAGTTTTCCACGATCCTTCTTCCTTGCTGATCTGTCATCCTTGATCTCCTCGTCCAACGGCTTGCTTTTCCGCACTTCGCTCCATATTTCCTGCTCTTTTGCTCTCTTCGACTCAGTGACAATTGTTGTGTCTACCGCAAAGCTCGCTTTTTACCTTTCCTTCCTTGTTCTTCACTTCCTTCCATAACCAAGGGCCAACACTCCATATCCCAATGGGTGGAAGCACATGGTCATGAGATATTTTGGATTCTTGACAACCCATAGGGGGTCATCATCCCACAGTTGGAGCCTGTTGTTGAGGTCATTTTTTTCTTCCGAAATTTCCCTCCCCTTTGCTATTTTCCCGAATTTTTTTTCCCTTTCTTTTCCCTCTTCTATACTTACCCTTTTTTCCCCTTTTCTTTTTTTCCCTCCTACTATCCCTTTATGGTTCTACACTTAGTCACATTTTTCATACCACGAGTTCCCGGGTTGGCGGACTTACGGTTTCATTATATTGAGGTGGTAGCAGACAGTGTGAACAGTGAGGAGGAGGAGCAGGACAATGGATCCACTAAATCAGAGGAGGAGGAGTCATAGGCAGAGGAGCAGCCTCCCCGTAGACCACTAAAACCGGCAGGGGCCCACCTATCGGTAGTTCCACAGCCTCCTGAGCAGGCTAAAAGATGGAAACCAGCAAAGGGAGGAGTCATAGCGACCCTTTCTAGTGTTCCCAAGTATGATACCCTCTAGATCATAGGGACTATTCAGGGACAACTAGAAATCACCCTGATAGATGGTGGAGCCACCCACAACTTCATTGGTGCTTCATTGGTATCGAGACTGGCACTTCAAATAGAGGATTTTGAGGGGTTTGATGTTGCAGTAGTAGATGGCCATACAATGGAGTGTCTAAACAGAGTTCCAGACTTGGAGATAAAGTTAGGAAACTACATAGTGAGAGACACATTTTATGTGGTTGACCTATCTAACACATATGTGGTATTGGGAGTCTAGAGGATGATCACCTTGGGGAAAATCACCACCAATTACCAAATATTGGAGATGGCATTCAGAGACAGTGATGGGAAGAGGGTTGTTCTGAGAAGCATGTCAATAGGAGAACCCAGGACAGTTTCGGCCAAGAGGATGGAGAGGATATTCAAACATGGGGAGGTAGCATATGTTACAAAGTTCTTGATCACTATGTGGAAGTATTCATAGGGTTGACAACAATATCATACAGAGATCAGGAACTTGTTGGGACGAAATCAACAAGTTTTTGGGTCGATTCCACTAGGGAGACCACCTGACAGTGGCTTGAGCACACCATTGAGTTGGAGGATGGGGACAAACCTATGATCACACCCCCCTATCCTCATCCTAGGAGGTTCAAGGATGAGATAGAGAAAGTAATTAAGGAATTGTTAGCAATGTGACACATAAGACCGAGAAGCAACCCATTCGCCTCTTTAGTTGTCTTAGTTCTGAAGAAGGATGGTACCATGAGGATGTGCATTGATTACCAAGCCTTGAACAAGAAAACCATCAAGAATAAATATCTTATCCCTCGCATTAACGAGTTGATGGATGAACTGCATGGGGTATTTTTCTTCTGAAATATTGATCTATGCTCTAGGTATCATCATATCAACATTCGAGAGAAGGACATAGAGAAGATGACATTTTGGTGTCACTTTGGACATTTCGAGTTTATGGTTATGCCATTTGGGCTAACCAATGCACCAACTACATTTCAGTATTTCATGAAACACATATTCAGGGATCAATGGAGGAAATTAGTCTTGGTTTTCTTCAACGACATCTTGGTCTACACCAAGACATGGCAGGAGAATATGTGGCACTTAGATGAGGTTTTAGGCATCATGGAGGTGCAGTCACTCTACGCCAAAGAGTCCAAGTGTGAGTTTAGTATGACATAACTAATTTACTTGGGCCAAATCATTAGTGAACATGAGGTACAGGTACACCAAGAGAAGATCAGGGCCATTCTCGATTGGCCAACGCACAGGAACGTGACAGAGTTGAGGAGATTCTTCGAGTTATGCAGCTATTACAGGCATTTTTTCAGATATTTTTCTCAGCTTGGAGAACCATTGACGGATCTCACCAAGAATGGGGATTTCATCTGGATTGATGAGTCACATAAATCCTTCGATCACATGAAGGAAGTCATGGGAACATGTCTAGTGTTAGCATTACTAGACTTCACATTGCCATTTGTATTGGAGTGTGATGCATCCGGTGAGGGTATCAGGGCAATTTTGATGCAGGGAGGACACCCCATTGTATTCGAGATCAGGAATATCAGTCAATCTGAGAGGTTGTACTCCACATATGACAAGTAAATGTTGGAAATCATGCATGTCTTGACCAAATTCATACAATATTTGGTGGGCAACAAATTCGTGGTAAAAACATATCACAACAGCTTGAAGTAATTCCTTGAGTAGAAGGACCTCAATGAGTGCCAACAGAAATGGGTGACGAAGGTACATGAATTCGACTTCAACATAGAGTATGTCAAGGGGAAGAAGAAAATTGTGGCTAATGCACTACTGAGGAGACCTACGACATGTTCTTTGATGAACATTTCAACAGATTGGAAATCCCACTTATTAGTGGAATATTCCAATAACAAGTTCACTTGTGAGGTTATGTATGGGAAGATATAGGATGACAGGTATAGGGTCATTGATCATGTCATATTCTACAAGGACAGAGTCTAGTTAGTGCCAGATTCGAGGCTCAAGAAGAAGATCCTCACAGTCGTTCATGATTCACCACTTGCAGGACATTAGGGATTTTTCAAAACCTACAGAAAAATCAGGGAGATATTCTCATGGAAGGGACTCAAACAGGATGTTATGAGACACATCATTGAGTGTGTGACTTGCCAGCAGAACAAGTCAGAGCATACTCTTCCAGTAGGGCTAATTCAACCACTTCCCATTTAGGAGCATAAATGGGAAAGTATATCGATGGACTTCATCACAGGCCTACCCAAGGTCCAGGGTAAGCATTGTATCTATGTAGTGGTCAACATATTGACCAAGTTTTCTCACTTCTATGCCATACCGAAAGAGTACAACGTATTTCAAGTAGCTGATTTATTCTTCAGGGAGGTCTTCAAACTTCATGGGTTGTTGAGGAACATCATCAGTGACAGGGACAATCGGTTTATTGGGACATTCTGGAGGGAGTTGTTTATATTGGTGGGGATAGAGTTGACACCCAACACTAGATATCACCCTCAGACAGATGGGAAGACCGATATCATCAACAAGTGGGTTAAAGGGTATGTGAGGAACTATGTAGATGGACAACAAATAACATGTGTCAAGTGGCTAAATTTAGGAGAGCATTTCTACAATACCATTTTCCACATGTCCATTGGTATGACACCCTTCCGATCATTGTATGGATATGATGCTCCCACTTTGGTATACATGGTTTTCATGGAGAGCAGAGCTCCCAAGGCTAAGGATTGGATTACAAAGAGTCAGGAGATTCTCAAGTTGTTGAAAGAGAACCTGCAGACAACACATAACCGACAGAAGATGAGTGCGGACATGCACATAATAGAACACATCTTTAAGGTTGGGGATATGGTTTTCTTGATATTCCAACCTTACAGACAATCATCTCTAAAGAAGAGTGGGGCTGAGAAGCTCAAGCTCAAATTTTATGGCCCTTATAGGATGATGCACCGAGTAGGAGAGGTTTCTTATGAGCTAGAGATTCTAGAGGGGAGCAATATTCATAACGTGTTCCACGTATCTTGCCTCAAAAAGGTAGTGGGACAATTCATCAACACATCGGAGGAGCTTCCCCCATTGGATGAGGAGGGACAGTTGGAGTTGGTTATGAAGGAGGTGTTGGATTTCTGGGAGTGGAAACTGAGGATTAGAGTCATTAGAGAGTGTTTGATCAGATGGAGAGGGCTTCCAGTAGAGGACGCTACTTGGGAGAGTGAGAAGGTGTTGCAACACCCTATATTGGTATTTCTTGAGGACAAGCAATTTCAGGAGGGGAGGACTGTAATGTCCCTTTCCAAATAGAATATCCAGAGAGGAGGCCTAATGGTCTTAACAACCCCGTTAGACTATAGCCATGTCCAGACAGGGGTAAACAGGGTTATGATAGGTCACTCCAGTCAAAGGTGTTATATTCGGAAACTGACATTGAGCTAAAAGTGGCTAAAAGCGATTTTAATCCAATTTGAGATAAAAATAGAATAGATGAGCTAAAATTAGAAGTCAACAATGAATTAAGGTTTTAGGTATCTAGAAGAGAAGGTTCAACGACCTAATTCATCATTATGTAGATTTTGACTTGTCATTGAGGAGAGAGGCGCATCTCATGAGAGGTAGCTTAGTGGATTCCAGGAACAATACACTAGTGGCTAATTTTGGTGTTGAGAGACATACCCTAGTCATCGGGGAGGTCACACAGGTCTTCCATTGATCTTCAGTGGTAGTTTTGCAGGTTGCAAAAGCAAGGACACACTCATTCAGGGTGAGGGTGCAATTTCTGAGGAGGTTTATTGGATCGACTTGTCCCTTTCAGGGAGAGTTCAGAGATTCCCCTCTGACCCAGTCGAGAGGAAGGAAAGGAGAATATTTTTCCTAGTTCCTCATCAGATTCTGATGGAGGAATCATCTGGGGCACACTTTTCAAACATTGGGAGTGTGGCACTTGAGGAGGACACATTCGGGGTTCTTGAGAGATAATCATTTTAGATCCAGGGAAATATTCAGAACCATTTCACAGTAGACCTGTGAGATCAGCTTGAGACAGACATTAGCCAATTCCAACGGTGGAATCACTAGGGCACAGTTTTCCAGAGCAGAGGGGGTGCATTTCCCCCAAGGGGATCCATCCAGGGAGAAGATACACCAGTTTAGGTCCAGACAGTCACCAGGACTGTGAGGCAGAGCAGGGAACATTGTTTGGGACAGTTTCCATGCATTTTCGACAGGTATAGCTACCAGGGAAAACTTTCCATACTTGCAACAATTGTCGTACGAGCTGGCATATCCATAATCGTTCTTCATCTCATCCATTGAATTCCATAGCATTCTTCGAGTAGCGGGTATTATTGTTTTAGTTGCTATTGTATTCCATATAATATCCTTTTGTCATTGATCTAGCTGAGAGATTCATTTTATTCAGCGACATTCGACATTTGTTTTCCACAAAGATTTCATAATATAATATTTGCATTCTTTTGTCGCCATTATTATTTGAATGCTCATTTATATGTTGTAAACAATTAATCCTACACACATATTATCATGTTTTCCTAGACTAGCCAAGTCAAGAACATTACAGTAGCGTCCGACGGAAGCGACAAGATTCCTAAGGATTGGAGAGGAAGATACCAAACGTGAAAAACACACTAGACGACCATTAAAGAGGAGAGATATGGGAGTGGCTACCCATACGTGCACATAAACAATGAAGAGAAGCAAACACGAAGGAGAATATAAGAAAAATGGAAGGATCATCAAGCATGGTAAGCAATGAAGAGAGAACACAGATAAGTGAGACATTCTTCAATGCATAATTGAAGAAGAGAATAAAATGGAGAGCTTTCCTATAAGAAAATAGGAAGTTGTTATGAGTTATTGATGATCACCCTAAAACAGAGAAGTCTCAGATCCAGACTTGAGTGATAAAGGGCTACAACTTGGTACTTACTAGACAAAAACCGAAACTAGTAAGGGGAGGTCACGAAGGGACTGTATAGTAGAGAAGGGATCCCTTGTGCAGAGGAAATCCAGTTGATAAACTACTTGATAAAACTATAGAGACCCTGAGCTCAGTGGGAAGGGGGTAACTTTTGTTGTTGTCAGTGGGGAAGGAAAGTAACCTTCCTAGATCATCTGGAGACTAAGGAACTAGCTGAATCATTCTCGTTTGATATCATGGCTTGGCACGGGGGCGGTGTACTGTAGGAAGGCACTCTATAGTGTGGCCTAAGATTGGGAGGAAACACATCCTCTCTCAGTCAGTTGGTTGTGTTATTTTATTGAATAGGTAAGTGTTTAATCCACCTTGTTAATATATGTGGATGTTGTACATATGATTTTGTTTGAATTAAATGGAAAATGTGAATTCTTGGAGATAATGAACTGAATGTGTATGTAGTTGTTGTCTTTATTTCTTAACCTGTTAACTTATGAAATTGAATAAGCATGGGCAGTCTGTATCCCTTGGGATCTTGTAAATTAAGATGAAATTTTTCAAGATATGGAAAAAATATTCATTCAAAAGATGTCATAAGGCCCTATAGTCTTGGAGGTTCTAAAAAGGGTAAATAATCTGGAGACTCGAGGAAATAACTTGTTTTTAAGTGGAAAACTTGCAAGATATGCAAGAATATTTCTTTTGACGAAGTCAAGGAGTTTTCAATGGTTCCAGAATAGGTTATGAACTTATGAAGGTCTGGTAAGACCTTAAAGAATAAATGAAATTGACTAAGTCCCAAAATCAAAGCATTAACCAGTAGAAACCTTTTGTTTGATTCAATGTCGTTCATATCTGTCGATCGTGAAGAGCAAGTAGATCTCATCCCTTTGTCAGGAAAGGTATCATCATTGGGAATGATTGAGTTATGTGACTTATGTGAAGTATGACAATGACAATGACAAAAGCTCAGATATGGGACAAGGATTGTTGATCTGTCGGGAGTGATCTTGATGAAGATCATGACCGTTGGTACCAGTCACATCGTCGTCGAGGTATGGAAGGTTGGAAAAGTTGAGTGATGTGTTCAGAGAGTGTTGATGATGAAGTGGACTCGAAAAGAGTGAGAATTGTCTATTGATGTCTAGGAAAATTTTGATCTCTATCGTCAATTGTCATGGGTTCCATTTAAGTTAGGAAATGGGATGTTGATTTCATGACGATGTGGCCAACCAATGTGGAAACCATCATGCATTGAAGGGTGGTAGGTGTCATTAGTTGAATGGTCGATG